>CM041023.1:22157470-22445202 GCA_022984855.1 Dimocarpus longan | reverse complement strand
TCCTGACGTTAACAGTTATCAACTCATTTACTCAAATTTCATCTACCAAATAAAAGTTGAGTTATTTTAATTTTGGGCATTAATTAACAACAATCCTCGTGGGACGATACTTCTCTCATTACTTTATTACTTGTTCGGCTCGTTCACTTGCGATTTTGCACAACAGATGTAGCCATTGATTAGTCTAAAAGTAACTAATATCCATTAAAAAAGAAAAAAAACATAAAATTCGATGCTAATACACCTTTCCTTTTTTATTATTATGATCATAAATGTGCCTGCTAGCAATGAAGAATAAATATAAGCCTACATAAAAATATCATTTTAGAATACCATTTCATCACATATACACATAGCATAATAATCATCAAAACAAAATTTCGAAAACATATATAACATTGCACTATGACAACTCCAACCAAAAAAAAAAAAAAAAAAAAATTTCTTTCCAAATTCAGCTTCTATACCCACTTGCTATAGCCTTTCAAGTCTATTCCAATTAAGGTATGTTTTTTTTAAGCCTTTAAATTCTACTCCAATTACAAGTTTTTTTTTTTTCCCCTTTCTTTCTTCGCACCGATTCTCTCTTTTCCACGACTTGATTGAGTTCTCCTGATATCGGTACCGAAAGCTGTGCCTCTTTCTTTCATTTCAACAAGACAAGACAATCCAACTTTCTTCTTTTAGAGCAAGTCTTGTACGCATTAAACTTTATGTATACATCTTATACGTTAAATTTATGATATGTGGTTGAATAACCACTTAAATAATTTTTTTTTACCATATCTCAAAATTAAATGGAAAAGATGTATATATTATGATACATACAAGATCTCCTTCTCCTTCTGGGATAAAGAGATCTAAAAGCAAAACTGAATTCTTTTCCTCTTGCGCCATGTGTACTTTTTCTTTTTTATTTTTTTCGGACAATAAGCCTTTTTATTATTTGTTTTTTCTTATTTTCTTTGTTAATGTTTTACCAAGAGTTACAGTTATTTTCCTTCTTTAATTGCTTGATGTTTTGAGCTTGGATTTGGATCTCAATCCACTTAGATTTTTTTTTTTTCAATAATATAATCCACTTCGATTTTGACTTAGATAAAAGTTGCAATTTGTTATCATTCAATACAAGTGCTCTTTGTTCCTTTATTTCACCAAAATGCAACTGATGAAAATAAAACCAAAACAAAATTAAACCAATAGAGCAAACTACAATTTATCTACTCAGAAATAAAATATTTACAAGCGAAGTCAAGTTTTTCATTTTATTACAATTTAGCTACCCATTGTTAGGGAATCTCCATTAAAATTGACACTAAACAGTATAAATATGGGTAAAAGATCAAAATGCCTACACCATTTTATTTTAAAAAATGAAAATAAATTTTAAAAATAATTTAAAATTAAAAAAAAAAAAAAAGAAGAAACACTAGCCACTAACCACATTATTTTCATCTCCTTTTCCCATTGGCCACAGTCACCATCTCTCTCTCTCTCTCTATATCTATCTCTCATTTCTTCTTCTTTTTCTTTTTCTCAAACTTAGATGAACCCAGATGAACCACCTTTACGTAGGTTCATTGATTCGAACCCAGGTGAACACCTAGGCTCGAATTAATGAACTTAGATAGAGGTTCATCAGGGTTCGTCAATTCAAATTTAGATTTTTTTTTTCTTTTTTTCTTTTTAGTTTGATTGATGAGTTTTGTGTTTTATGTAGATTTTGCTGATTTTTTATTATTTTCATTTAGGTTTAGTGATTTTTGATGATTTTAGTGATGGTGGGTGGGTGGTTTTTGGGTGTTCAAGGTGGGTGTTGGTATGTGTGGTGGGTGATTTCTAGATTTTTTTTTTCAATGTTGTTGTTGTTGTTGTTTTTCTTTCAATTTTTGTTGTTGGGTAGATGGATAAAGATGAATTTTGTTTATGATTTTGTTAAGCTAATTTGTGAGTGGATGGATAAGATGGATAAATATTGATTTTGTTGAGCTATATATATATATATATATATATATATATATATTTTCATTTTAGATTGAAGATAGATGACTGATTTTTTTTTCTCCAGTTGAACATGAATTTTTACTATTCATCTTAAGATGGATGGTAGATGTGGGACCCTCTCTCTAGGGGTCCACTCAATCAATACTGTCCCTAGTCCCTCGTAGCGTTTTGCTTCGCCTCCCCAGGTGCTCGAACCCAAGGTTAGGGATCTCTTTACCAACTAGCTTAGTTGGTACTAGGTGTGCTTCCCAAATGGTAAAAAGGTCATTGACCTTGGGTTTGAGCACCTGGAGAGGCGAAGCAAAACCCTGCGAGGGACTAGGGACAGTACCTGACACGACTCAATTTGGATACCTCTAGGCTAGTATCCGGTAGGTCTTGTTTGGCACTCCAACGGACTTCTCTTAAACCCTATTAGGCTGTTAAAAAGAAATTCGCGAAGCGAGCCCTTAAAAACTTGTGTATTAAACTTTGCTTTGAAACTAATTTGATCTCATTGTTTTGAAACTAGTTGGGTTGGTGTTATTTTAAACTTAAACTTACTAAATTTGTGGGTTCAATTAAAACCATAAAAAGTGACCCTTTTCTTTTTCTTACTCTAAAACCATTTTAACGAAAATCCAACAGCATAACGATTGTGTTTATAAGGTTTCCAAATTTCTTACAAAGAAAAATACACTCCCAAATATTTTCAACCACAACTCGACTTCTTTTTCCACAAACGTGCATCTCAACAATCATTCAATCATTCTCATAAAAACTACAAATGGTATTCATTTGCCCAAACAAATATACAATCCAAAGATAGACCATAATCTTTATATCATAGGAAAACTTTACAAAGCTATTTATATCAAAAAAATATGATAATACAAGTTCTCAAATGGGTGACACAAAAGATGCAAAAATGATGCATGCAAGTGTTTGGTTTAGTTGTAACAAAAATGCAAATGTGGTCAATGCAATGCATCCGTCGAGTGCGCACCCATTTATATTGACGAAGGAGCTCTTTCATCTCTTTCATCTTTGCTAGTACCTGAGGAGGGTTTTTTAAATAAAATAAGGAAATAATGAGCTCATAGAAGCTCAATGAGTGCTTTATGCTTTTAATTTAAAACTTATACTTTCTCAATTCATAAAATAGCTATATAAAGTTTTCAATGTGAGAACTAGTAAGCATAATTCTCAAAACAACTAAAGCAATTTCACGATAATTAAATAAGGCAATTATGAACTCATTTCAATATGCATTAAATCTCAACATAAACCTTTGTTTTCTAAAAGCTTCATTTGTACCCCTAAATGCTCTGACCACACGACGACTACACTAATGCCGCTCAATGTGATATGTCATGTGGCGATTTTCAACTGACACCAATTATGACGTTGCTGAGACATCTCTGCAACTATGTGCAGAATTTTCTACATCGCAAATCATAGTGCGAGATAATATCTCACACATGTATAGGGCGACACGACTGACTTGACTCTATATCTCGAAGTTAGTGACGTATCCCCCCCCCCCTCCCCCCAAGACTTGCCATACTAGTGTGGGATGTACCAGCCAGGTCTAAATCTATAAATCTGAGGGTATACTCATGGTCTTTGAAATTTTTTTTCGCTAAGTGCAATAAGCACAAAATAGTTTATCTTTCAAAACCTTAAATTAGAGCTTTTAAACTTATTTCTCATAAAAGCTATTTTGTTCGCCAATTACATTGAAACAAATATAATGATCTTCTCAAACCAAAAACTTACATAATAGTAATTCATTCATAAGCTATTTAACAATCAATAAACTTTGCATTTCACAACACAAACATTTGTAAAACAAGTTTTTAGCACTCACTTGGATTCAAAGCCTTTTGAAGAGCATCAATGGGCTTCTCTTGCTCCATTTGCTTGCTCTTCACCTACACATCACATTCTTATTTAACATAGCTAAATTGAACTACACAAAGTTACACTTAATGCTCCTAACACAACTAACACGATTGAAAGTCCTTTATACTATAATCTCCTCATCTAAGTTCTAACTTAACCAACACTTTAAAATTCTGGTTTCTTTCCATGAATCTCATCATTTTTTACCCTTATTGATCGAATACATGCTAGGGATCAATCCCTAGCTTTCTTTCATTTATTTTTGCTTCAATCATCTCCCTAACTCTCATTTAGGTCAACACAAATATTAATTCGAAAAGAAATGGCCACCGGGTGAAGGTTTATAGTCAAAAACCTCTATTTTTCGCCATAAACTTTGAGTCAACACCACCATTTTTATATTCTAGGCTCAACTCTCTTCTCCATATGATTCTTTGACTTATGCATACTCAAATATATTATACATCACATGAAAATGCAAAGAAGTGGCATTGTATGAATGCCCTTCACCTAGCTTTAAACAACACATTATATCATCTCATTTTCTTTTTCAATTCTAACATTTATATGTGATTTTCTAACCTCTAACATGCATGAATTCAAGCTCATTTGCATCAAAACTCAATGAAGTCACACACACCCCTCCTTGAGGCCATGAACTATCCACACACACATCAACTTATTTCTTTCACTTTCCAAGCTATTCACTTGATGAATCTCTTAGACATTTCATCAAACACCTTAACTACAATTCAATTTACTTAAAACAAGTTTCAATCAAGTTTTAGGGTTTCACCTACATAACCCATAACTCTCATTTCTTGAATGATTCCTCTTAAATCAAGCTTACTTTTTAGTTTATTATGATTCTAATCTTAATTTAGATGAAAAATCCTAGCAAATGCCCAACAAAACTAACCTAACCATCAACATTACATACAACCCATGAAATTTAACATTTCACCATATAGCTTATCTACTAGTACTAGGAAATCCATAATTAAAAGTAAGGGCTTACAATATCGATTAAGTGCGCCCCAAGAAATGGAGTCCCATAATAAAAGGTGTCTTTTTATGTAACGGAGGGCCCCGCCTCATGCGACGACCGTCCGGTTAGTCCCACTACTCGATCCCGTTACCCGGCCTTGACTGTGCAGTTTTTCCTTGCGGCTCTTCTGGCAGGTACTGTCCCTTCCCTCATGAGGTTTTACTCACCTCCTATACGGGCTCGAACCTATGACCTAAGGGCTTAAGAATATAGGGAATGCAAGATGTGTACCATTGAGACATGAAACACATTGTGTATTTTGGAGAGTTCCACTGGCAATTCAAGTCGATGCACCACCTCACCAACTCTACCAATCACCTCATAAGGACCAATGTAATGTGGACTTAACTTACCATGTTTCTCAAAACAGATTATCCTTTTCCATGGTGATATATGTAGAAATACCTTGTCCCCAATTTGGAACTTTAAATCCATCTGCATAACTTTTCTGTCGATCTTGGGTGATTTTCAACTTGTCCCAAATAATTCTGATCTTATCTGTAGTCCTTTGCACCAGCTCAGGACCTATCAATTTCCTTTTATCGACTTCATCTCATCATACTGGAGTGCTGCACCTTCTTCCATAAAGTACATCGTAGGGTGCCATGTTGCTACTCATTTGATAATTGTTATTGTAGGCAAATTCGATCAGTGGTAGGTAAGTATCCCAATTACCTCTGAACTCCATCATGTAGGATCTAAGCATATCCTCTAAAGCCTGAATAGTATGCTCAAACTATCCATCTGTCTACAGATGAAATGCTATGCCAAAAAGTAATCGAGTGCCCAAAGCTCTCTACAAACTTGGCCAAAACCTAGATATAAATCTTGGATCTAGGTCTGATACAATTGACATTGGAGCCCCATGTAGCCGTACAATCTCATCCACATATAGCTTGGCTCATCCATCAAGGGAATAAATACTGCAGATAGGTAGGAAATGGGTTGATTTCGATAATCGATCCACAATCACCTATATGCTATCATAATTGCTTCGACTTCGAGGGAATCCACAATTGCACATATATCCGTCAGTTCCAATTTGATTCCTAAAGACCTCACTCTTAAATATACTACTAAGCTGGTAGGTCTTCTGCTCAATGCATCAACTACTACATTCACCTTTCCTAAATGGTACTTTATGATGCAATCGTAATTGTTGATCAACTGCAGCCACCTCCCCTGTTTCATGTTCAATTCCTTCTAAGTAAATAGATACTAAAGACTCTTATGATCGATGTATATCTAACATGAAACTCCATACAAATAATGTCTCCAGATCCTTAATGCAAAAATCACCGCGACCAGCTCTAAATCATGGGTTGGGTAGTTTTGCTTGTGCTTCTTCAATTGCTTGGATGCATAGGCTATGACCTTCCCGTTTTACATCAGAACACAACCCAAAACCTGTCTTGGGGCATCACTATATACTATGAAACCTTCATTTCCTGAAGGTAGTGTACGTACGGGAGCTATAGTCTATTTCGCCTTCAATTTATTAAAGCTCATCTGACAGACATCTATCCACTCAAACTTAGTTTCTTTTCTTATGAGTTTCGTTAACGGGTTGACAATCTTGGAAAATCCTTTTACAAACTTTCTGTAATACTTTGCTAACCCTAGGAAACTCCTTACCTCTGTCATAGTGGTTGGTGGTTTCCAATTTATAATTGCTTCTATCTTTTGAGGTTCAACACTAATACCATCGGCTGAAACCACATGTCCCAAAAATGTAACTTTATCCAACCAAAACTGAAATTTGCTAAACTTAGCATAAAATTGATGCTCTCTCAACATCTGTAAAACTACTCTCAGATGCTGCACATGCTCCTCCTTTCTGCTTGAGTAAACAAGATGTCATCTATAAACATTATTACTAACTTGTCTAAGAAGTCATGAAGTATTCTATTCATCAAACCCATGAGTGTTGTTGGTGCATTAGTTAGCCCAAAAGGCCTAACCAAGAACTCATAGTGTCCATAGCGCATCCAGAAAGCTGTCTTAGGTACATCATCACCTCTAATCTTCAACTGATGGTATCTTGACTTCAGATCTATTTAGGAAAACATCCTCACTCCTTGAAGTTGATCAAACATGATAGACACTGATCCTAGTTTTCTTAGAGAATTCATTTTTGGCGATTAGATAGAGAATAAAGAATTCAAAAATAGTGCAAGGAGCCCGGTTATAATTCGATTATAATTATAAGGCCCTGAGTGTCGTGTTAGGAAGAAATGAGAATTTTCGATTAATAGTATTCGGATCCAGAATAAATAGTGATTTTTTCAGAAAAGATCCGAAATTTATGATTAAGATCGAATTTGGACCTGGTTGTATTGTCCAAGGTCATGGATTGAAATTTGATAGAAAACGAAAGTTTTCGATGAATAGTATTTTTTGGATGGAAATTTTTGGAGAATAGTAAAATTTTTGAAAATTGACCTTAAGGGTCAAAAAGGTCTGAAAATAGTATGAGTGTATAGAGAAATAGAAACAGATCAAAAAGAAGACCATTTGAGTCAATTTTAAGCAATCCGAAGAAAATTACGATATTACCCTTTTGAGAGATGAATGAGTTTTAATGAGTTTAAACCCAATTGAAATTTTTTGAAACTTGAGATTGATAGATAAGACACTCAATTAGAGAATTTTATAGTCAATTGGAAGATTAGATGACCATGGAATATTTTCAGAATATTTTTCAACCGAAGTGGAATTAGATCATGAAAATGGCAAAATGGACATTTTAAGTTAAGTATGCATGGATCATGCATGAGCATAATATGAGGAAGTTTCAAGGAGTATAACACAAGTGAATGGGAATGGGTTAAAGATAATGGGCATAAAAAATTGAGTATTTAAGCTATAGATATGTATAAAAAGTTATCGATTTATTCAATCGGATTTCGATTAGGAACATTTTCTTTATCAATTATATATGAAAGGTATTAGGCCTAAATTGAAGTTTATAAAGTTAAATTGGTCATAAGATGCGTGTAGGATATTTGTAGAATATTTTTCAGAAGTATTAGGTATTGAAAGCTTTATTGAAATGAGAATTCGAATTTATACGCCAAGGGATAAAAGAGTAACTGTAAGCCCTCACCCATATTTATTATTCTATGGTATTAGAAATCTTCGAATTGAGTTACAATCGAATCGTAGGCCTTCAGTAGTGTTATTTGAGGTTTATTATATTTTCGTATCGCAAGTCGAATGTCGTTTGGTTGACCCCGGTATGATTACAAAGTAATTAGGAGTGATTTATGTGTTAATCCAATGATGTGAGCTCACGGAATAAAGTAAAAGATATTTCAATTCAATCAATAAGAAATGAGATAAGTGATTTAAAAAGTAGTGGCTATGGATGTGTCATATGTCATCCATGGATTGGTTGAAGAATAAGTGGACTAGAATGCATCAAGTGGACCAATAAGATTCATGATTATCTATATTTGGGCCATAGTAAGATTATTGAAAGTTTGAGGTTATTAATTGAAATTTTTTGAGGGACTTTTTAGTAATTGAGCATTAGTATATATATGTTAGTTTTTTCATTTGAGACATTTTTAACATGAAGAAAGAAAGAAAAGTGAGAGATTCGGATGAGAGGGAGAAAGAAGCCGAGAAAGAGAGAGAGCCGTGCAATGCCACGAGGGAGAGAAGGAAGAAAAAAGAGATACGAGCAGAATTTCGACTCAGTTTCTTCATGAAAGTTGTTCCTCATGATCTTCTCTAGCTGATCCAACAAATTTGAAGCTAAAAGATTGCCTATTTGGGTGAAAGCGGAAGGTTTCGAAGGATTTCAAAGGAGGTTCACTGTCGATCGAAGGGCGTTTCGTGAGTAGAAATCTCACATTTCAAGTGCATTTTAATTTAATGTTTATTAATAGTTATTTGTCTTATTTCATTTTATAATTGAATTATATATTATAAGTGTACCGAAATTACATCTTGTAAGTTTGATTTAATTTTGTGTTGACACTAAGAATCTATGCAAAAAAAAGATTTTAGGTCGTTTGCCTTAAGAATGAGTTATTTTAAAAGATTGAGCAAAGGTATTTTAGTAAGCTGATGTTTTACCCTAGCCTCAATTGAGTACCTAGTTGAGTACTCTATGTGTGCATGATAGATGTGAGAGAGTCACTAACTGAGAGTGGAGTCCGAACGACTCCTGAGAGAGAGAGTCAGTTGAGTCACCCTCTGCACGTATAGGGTAGTGTAGTTCATACTGATTGTGTAGGGGTAACCTAGAGTTCGCACATCGATGACTACATAAGGTAGATTCCTTAATTCCTAGTGGTTAGCTAGAGATTTATGCGGCCATGACAAGAGTAGTTTCCCTGGGTTACCATCAAGGCGAGAAATGAGAAAGTTTTTGAAAGAAATTTGAAATGAATTTCAGAAACAATTTTGTTTGAAACGTTAAAAAGTATTTGAGAAAAATACTTTAGTTGATGAAACGGTTTAATATTTATCTCACTGAGTTATACTCACCATTTGTTTTCCATGTGTTTCTTAAAATGTTCCCTTAGGTGCAGGAGTGAGTCGTCTAACAAACGAGGCTCAGACCGATGCACAAATTGACAGACGAATGACTATACCCCATTGTATAGCTCATTATTTCGTCATGCATGTGTTGTATATAAATCATGTTATAAATAATGTAAATTTGTAACGTAAATATCAGTTGTTGGATGCATGTTTTATGAAAATGTTTTGAAAAGAAAAACCCAGATTTCTATCGATTTTATAAATGTGATTAATTGCGTTGTGATTGATTTTGGATGAGGGCTAGAGGCCCCTAGTAGTGGAAATTTGTTTGTCATAGAAGTGTTTTTAAATTGCTTTTGAATTTGCAGGGTGACATAATTCAATAAACAGCCGGCATGCTACCGGATTTTCATTAGGAAAACGAAAAATTTTTACTCTTGCCACTTAACAAATAGATTAAAATAAGTTTAAATGGAGTTTCGCTGCTCCGACGAGATTTTTTCGGACTAAAGTTAGAATCCGTTGGAGTTCTATCAGGGTGCTACGAGATTTTTCACAAGTTCAGAGGAGGGATTCGGGAATGGTCCCGTCAAAACAAGTCATCGATCCTCGGTAGTGTGTATCGATTTCATATAGTCACCTTATTCAACTTTCGATAATCAATATACAACCTCATACTCCCGTCTTTTTTCTTAACAAATGACACTGGTACTCCCTAAGGAGATACACTCGGTCTGATGAAACCCTTATCTTTCAACTCTTCTAGTTGAATCTTAAGCTCCTTCAACTTTGTGGGTGCCATTCGGTAAGGCACTCTGGAAATAGGCACTGTTCCCGGAATCAAACTAATCTCAAACTCAATCTCCCTGTTTGGGGGTAAACTAGGAAGATCCTTTGGAAACATATCTGAAAACTCCTTAACCATAGGAATATTCTCAATCCATGCCTCGTTCTCAGTTGTATCTATCACATAAGACGAATAACTAGCATACTGCTTTCCTAACATCTTTCTGGCAGTCATGGCTGTCAAGATACGTGATGGAAACATTCTACGCTCCTCAAGAAATACTGCCTCTAACTCCTTTCGAATGCTAAACCTACCCTCCATCTAGAAATAGTCCACCGTGGCATGATGCATAGCTAACCAATGCACACTTAATATGATATCAAAATCATGTATGTTAAACAAAATCAAACTGACTGGAAAGACTCTACTTCCAATCACTTTGTCACTATCTCTGTAAAACACTCTCTACTTCTAATATGACTCTAATGGAAGTAGCAACTATCATACTACACTCTTAGCTCTAATTCTACATTAGCCTACCTAGCAAAATTCCTAGAAACCAAAGAGTGTGTAACACTTAGGTCTATCAAAACATATGCGTCATTACTAAAAACTAATACCGTACCTGTCTCTACAAAGGATGTATACTCAGCATCCTGCTGGGTCCCTGCAAACACCACAACTTGTGCGCGCAATCTTTCTGGCTGTCCTTTGGGTGGGATGTCTCCATCTGCATGTCCACTAGCTGAATGAAGGTCTTTAATCCTCTCATTTGCGAACTTCTGCTATCTTGAGGCTGACCTTCGCTGGTTTGTCCCTGAGTCGCTGGTCCTAACCCACTACTATCCCTAACGACTCTCCATAGGCATTCTTTCATGTAATGTCCCTTTTGACCACAATGATAACAACCTGTGATACCCGTATGACACTCCTCAAGATAGAATCTACCGCATTTCTTACATCTCCCTAGTATACGTCGATTACCACTCTTACCCAGGGATCCTGATGGTGGCTTCATACAACCTTGACTCAATGTTGCTCCGTGACTGCTTTGCTTACTACCTAACCACCTAGATTTACCACCAGTCCTAGGGACCTCATTGGAATCTCTAGAGTACCAACCTGAACTCTGACTATGCTTTCGTTTCTGTCCTTGATCCTTGTCACTCTGCACAGTCCTTTCTACCCTCTGGGGATCAGTGCACTCTATTTGCTCCAAAACCTTCTTGGTGTCATCTAATCTCTCAATCGCAACCTCCGATGGAGCATCAGCTGCGGCTTTCCCTGTACGGAGATAATCGACGCTATGCAAGACTAACTACACTCAAAAATGCTACTTATCATGTAATGCATGATGTTTAGAAAAAAATGCAAAGAAAATGCCCTGAAAACATGTAATGCACTTAAAATCTCGGCTCTAATACCAAACTTGATGGGCCTCTCTTTCTTATACTCTAGGCAACTAGCCTTACAACCTTACAATGGCCTTTCAGATGGGATCTGTACTGGCTGAAAGATTCCTGTGAAGTTAAACCTTTGTCTTTTGACTGAAAACCTTTATAAACTCTTCGAAATACTTTTTCGAGCGGAAATGGATGGAAACTTTTTCTTTTTCAAAATACTTTACAAATCATATCTTAACAAAAATCCGGCAGCACAACGATTGTTTTTCTAAAAAATCCATCTTGTGATACATAAAAGAAAACTTGTGCACTTCAAAAATTTTGTATTCTTAATTACTAGGCCTCAGGCCCTCATTTATTTCCACAAGCTATCCATAAATATAACTCTAATTATAAAATCATTTGAAAATCCTTCAATTAATATAAAACAATATGCACGCAAAAATCTTAAAACATAATACAAAACATTAAAATATAAATATCATCATAAAATAATATCTACAAAACATGCATAAAGTCATAAAAGTTATGCATGTACATGAAAATTCCCAAAATGTAGATTAGTACAGTAGCGTCGCGCTTTTAGTTAGCCTCTGCGTCCGACGGAGCTCTTTCCGCTTGTTAGCTCATACCTGCACCTGGGGAGGATTTTTAACGAAAACAAGAAAAAGTGTGATATGTAATAACTCAGTGAGTGGGTAAGCTTTTATATTTTCAAATTCGTTTTCAAAAAATATATCTATCCTCCCAAAATAGTTTTGAAAACTAATAATAATGTAACACTATTTACTAAAAACTATAAATCTAGTATAAAGCTTTAGAATTTCACATGCTTGAAATTTCATAAAACATATTTTTCTTCTTGTCTAAATCTTACGTCAAATGACGTGTTTTTTTTATCTCTTTATCTTGTCTTAACTGTTAACCCAGGAAAACTTATCATTCCGTGATAGTACCTATACATAATAGTAACAAAACTTGCACATGTCACTAGGATTAGGGAAAATACTCTCTATGTGGTCGCCGATGAGGGACCTTAGGGATCGCGATACCCACCCTAACATCAAGCAGATCTATACTACCGTATATACACGTGCAGAGGGTGACAGACTGACTTAAATCCCCCAAAGTTAGTGACTCTCCAACCACTCTTACCATACACACATATGGTACTTCAATTGATAACTTTGGGGATTAGGATAAACCATAGGTATTAAAATTCTTTCAATATACTTGTAACTTTTTTTTTTCATTCGCTTGAAACATAAAGTTTTCACTAGTAAATATTCTTTTCTAATATAAGCTTTATAATCGAAATACCTATGAAACAACTTTATCAAATCATTTCTATGCATGTATATATATCATAAACCTACTAATTTACATTACCTTTGAATAAATACACTCCAACATAAACTTTAAAAATTATACATGTATGATAAAAATATAATGGCATGCTAGAAATTTAATTAAACTTAATAACTTGGAATAATAAAAATAAGCGTTGCATTAAAGTAACTCGAACACTAAAATGTACGTTTGCAAATATTGATAATCAACTTATAAATTCATAAAAACTTTGAAAATAAATCACACTCACAACTTGCTTCCAAGTTCACTTCACCACTCTTCTACGCTTTCCTTCTATTCGCCACTTCACCTATATTTAATGCGAGCGAATTTCTGTTTAAAATTTTTGCACGCATTAAGAAATAATTTCACTATGCAAGAATATCAAATCACTCGTTTTCAAGCTGTAACAACTTTAAATAATCACACACAAAATCCAATAGAATTCCTTAACTTTCACGCATGAAAATAGCTTCGATTAAAACCTAAATTTCATTTTAACATGCCAAATATGCTTTTAGATTATTTTATCCTATGATGGCCAAATATTTACCAACTTCTGTACCATCAATTCAAATCAATTCTCCTCATTACAAATACACACAGACATACACAATACGATGCATATTGTCAACAAATTTATAAAACATTATACTTTCGTAATTTCGAAGAGTTTTTTTGTAAAACGCCTATTTAACATATCAAAACATTTCCTTCAATTTCCATGCTAATTTCCTCATCAAAACAACTCACAAAAGCATTCAAACTAACTAAAATAATTTTTCTATCACAACCTACAAACCTTGGCCGAATACATTTAAGCTTTTAACACCAATCTTTGTTTTTCATTTCAACATTAAAACTTGATATTTTAACACATTCAAATACATGGAAATCATTTTAATACATCAAACTCAAAATGAACTTTTGCACCCTTGCTTGGCCGAGACACATGAAATCATGTAACATCACCTTTCTTCAATTTTTATACTTGTATATACATCAAATAACATTAAATTTTATAGCGAACAATTAACTCCATTTTGAGTCACATAAATTCATCTTGGCCGAACCTACTCAAGCATCCATCATCACATTTTTCATCAAACATCACACTAAATTCACAAGTAACACATCTACCATCCTAATCTCAACATATTTCATGGTAAAAATCAACAAACAACAATTCAACTACAAACATCACACTTGGCCGAGACCCATTCCACACATAACACAAAATTTTCCATCTATCTCTACCTCAAACCCACATGCAAGTTATCATTCATCCTCTTGATACCTTAATTTATCAAACCCAAACAAAATCTCATAAAAATCCATCCATTACTCAAACAAAATCATAAAAACCATCACTTACCTCTCAAAATGAACTTTGGATGGATGTCTTTGCTCCTTGACTTGCATGCAAGCTTGATGGACTTGAAATTCATTTAGAAATGCTCTCAAATATCAAAAATGGGTGCACATCTTCAAGCTTCCTCTCGGCAGTCCCTCTAGCTCTCAAAATCGAGAGCTTTTCTCTTTCTTTTTGGTGATCGAACTGCACTCTTCTTCCTTGTTCCTCTCCCTTTGCATGTGTTGATTTCCCTAAAAAATTGCACTCAAATTACTCAACAAAGCTGCTACATTTGAAGTCTCTCTCTTGTCACAAACAATAGCCCTCTTGCTCTCATTTTCTTTCTCTCGATCCTAATATACCCTTTTAGACTGAATGATTGTGAACTTCTCTTGTTTATCTCTTTCATTTATTTTTTATTTTATTTTGATTCAACTTTATATATTAACCACAAGATCAAGCTACTTGTCAAGCATCTAAACCTCCTCTTTGCCACTTGTCACTAATCTATTCATTCTTACTCTCTTTGAATCCCAAGTGTCCTCTTTTCTTACCATTCCATGCTATTGTTTCACACTTTTACGTTTCTATACTTGAAACCATTTTCGATCCATCTGAAAATTATATGAGAACTAAATTAACACTTTCGATTCAAATTCAATTAAAACCTACGGGCTCTAAAAACAATTATTATATCACTTCGAAAAAGAAATTATTTCCGATCCTATCCGGAGTTATATTAAAATTCAATTTTTATATCCAAGTACTAAAAATTATTTTATTTCTGTACAAATACTATATATGGGACATTAATCGAATAGAGTACTTCCATCCAATATACTTCGAATCACTTAAAATCTCTTCAAAAAGACTTATCTTTGCTCCGTTTTAGTTTCCATCAATTCTAAAATCAATATCGAAACTTTTAGGGGGTTGTATTCAATCATGACTATAAAAAACTTTTATAGACTTCTTTTAGTGAATAACTTTTATAGAATTTTATAAACTTTTAATGACTTCAGAAATTCATGAAAAACTTTCAAAGACTTTTATAATTATTTTTTAAAAAAACTTTCATAAACTTGTATAGATTGTTATAGACTTCTAAACAAAAATAATATCAAAAACTTTTATAGACTTTCAATATACTTTCATAGACTTTCATAGATATTAATAAACTTTCACTAATTAATATAATATTTACTTTATAAATTAGTAAAATTATATTCATCATGTCGATAATTGATTAAAAAATATGACACATAAAATAAAAGTATAATCTATTTCAAAATAATAATAATAAGAAAAATATAGTCATCTCAACTAGATAAATAGATAACCAAAACATCAAGTATTTTAAATATTTCATTATTCAATTTATGTCTTTTATGAAAAATAAAATCTTTAATGTCCGTTATTGTTAATAATCTCAACATTGTTCCACATATCAGCATGTATAAGAGTCCTTCATTCATTAACATACTGTCTTTGTTGTTCTTGAGTCTCAAAAAATAAGTTGAAATCGTCATCTATATTAACTAGTAATGATGATCAAGATGAAGAAGATTCATAGATATTAATAAACTTTTATAGATTTTCATTTACTTCTAAAATAAAAATATATTCATTTAATAAACTCGTGCAAATTATACACTTTATAAGTTATATTTTTCATCTCAATGAAATTATTTTTCTTTTGATATAATGTAAATAAACAGGTGGAAAACAACTACCAAAACTAATATTTTACAAAATTCAAGCTGATTAATTTTATGATATTTTACAAATATTAAAATTGATTACCGTATTTCAAATATTAACTAATCAAAAGTAATATGAATAAAAATTGAAAAAAAAAATGTCACATGTATAAATATAATTAAATAATTAAATTTAAAATTTTAATTTTCTTAATTAATCACTAGCTAAAAAATCAACAAATATTCATTTTTTTTTCCTTTTTTAATTGAAATAGAGATTTTTCCTTTTATTTTGTAATATAAAAAATAAAGATTCCATTGATTAATTTCATCAATAAAGTAATGAGATTCCATTGATTAATTTCATCAATAAAGTAATGAGATTTTTTATTTATACATTGTGAGTTTTATTTTCATCATTTATATACAAGAAATACTAAACTATTAGCTTACAATATAATTGTTAATAATAGTTGTATTGTTTATTATAAGAATAATGAGATGATTTAGATCAATATCCATCTAAACATTTTTTTTTTTTTGTATTGTATTTATATAAATATAAATTACAATATTTTTTTTAATTTATTTTGTCAAGATGTAACTCCTCAATTTTGATTCAAACTTGAAATCTTTTACAAAATAATAAATTGATGTCCTTTGAAAAAGAAGAGGTTTAATAAGATTTAAAAGCTAAAGAAGCTAATAATTTGAACATAGGAAGAAAAATATTGACTATTATAATTCACAATAAAATATGAGTGAAATATATATATGTGTGTGTGTGTATATTTTTAAAATAAGTGAAATATTTTTATTTATGAGAGATTCAAATGTAAAAGTGATGGTGAGGTTTGCTTCTATAATAAAAAATGAAAGTCTACAAAATTTTTTAAGGTGAGTGAAAGAGAATTTATGAAACTTGATTATTATAAATTTAACATAGAAATCTACAAAAGTTATTAAAATTTTAAATTCTATAAAAGTCATTGACATTTTGAATACTTAATAATTTTTATAAACTCTTAAAAAGTTTTAATTGAATACACCTTAACTTTTATAGACTTTGTAAAAATCTTTAAAAGTCTATATTGAATATCATATGACTTTTGCATAGTTTTTAAAAGTCTGTATTAAATACACCTAAACTTTTAAATTCTATAAAAACCATTAAAAGTTTATATTGAATACACCCCCCTTAATCTACGAAATCCTTTTTTTTTTTTTAAATATATATATATATATATATATATATATATTACTCATACAGACCTCATTTCCATCCGACAACCTTATTCGTAAAAAAAAAACAATTATTTTTCATAAAACAGAGTTTTGGGTCTTACAGTAGAAATCTGCTTCTTTTTTATTTTTATTTAGTTATTTAATTTTTATTTCAAATTATTATCCACCGTCCATTTTAGAATGAATGGACAATGGAAATCTAATTAAAACAAATTTTTTATTTAGTTTATTTTAAGGTTTTTAAAATTTATATTTAAAAAATTAAAAAATAAATAAATAAGTTTAAAAGACAACTTACCCCTCACTTAGTTAACTATAATAGACAATGACCAACGGTGGAGGGGTTCATTGTAATAAACGGAAAAACTTGACTTTGCATGTAAATATTTTATTTTTGAGTAGCTAAATTATAATTTTCTCTAATTTATATTTAAAGATGATGAATGTATAGAAATTATGCCCACCAAATAACCCCAAATCTAGATTTTGTTAGTCCTCAAACAAAATAAAACTAAAAACTTTAATAAAAATAAAAATAAAAATAAATAAAAACAAAATATCCTAACGAAACTATGAAATAACTCTCTATGTTGTCGTTGTTCTACATACCCAAAAACGAAAAAGAGATTCCATGAAGTAACTTACACCTTTCCACCTCTGTCATCTCCAATTCTCACATAAAATATTATGATTTACTATCAAGTAATTTATATCAACTTTCTTAAAATTTTATGATTTTAAATATATAATAAAGGAATCCCTGCAAGTTGTCTTGGCACTTTGATGTTAGAAAAATTGATAATAATAATAGGTAACGATATAAATTCAAAAAACTAGAGACTTTCTAGATTATAAAGAATTTATAATAGGAAAAAAAAATAAAACAAAACAAAAGTAAAAGTGTATAGGCCCGTAATAACTCCGAAGTCTTTAAAACAAATTCTTTGCTCATCCTTTGAGTTGTTCACCGTTTGTCTCTTAGGATACAACAATACTAACCAAACTCGTCTGGTGAGCTGAACTATATCTGAATCTCTATTACTCTAGATACTTACATATAGGAATAATGTTTGAGAGAAAATAAACTAGAAAACAAAATAGATTTTCAGTTGTCTCTGAACAACTAAAAAGGATGCTAATTTATAGTTCCTACGTGGACGGTTATAAAACTGATTTTAAATTAGCCATTAAATCAATTAACGATTACATTTTGAAATTTTAAATTTTCATTTAACACTAACGGTTATAATTTAAATATTCAATTTTTCAATTCATGACTATTAAAATTGCAATTCAACTCAATAGTCAATACTTACAATTACAATTTGAAAAATTAAATATGTGAATTAATTTTGCAGTTACACTTTCCAAATTCAATTGCTACATTCATGACAATTAATCCATCATTATATTTTGAAAATTAAATCTTTATTTCAATTTTTATTCATTCAAGCACTATTTTTTCTATGAATCCATTTTGATCCATCTCAATTAAAATTTCTAACCCAATAAAAAATAGGTCCTTAAAATGGGTGTTTATTCCATTTTTCTAACAATCCCCCACATGAATAAAAATGACAGAGGAAATAAAATCTATAACTCAAAGAACGCTTATAACTTAGTGATACAGTTCAACGATCAGATTTTGCATAGGATATGTAGGTTTTGACCTTTGAACCTTCCCTTATGAAAATATATTTTCTTTATTAGCTAATCAATGAACATGATGTTCTTGAACTGTTCTACCATTTGTGTAAACGATTATATACCTTACACAGAAATCTTTCCTAATACAATTTAGTTCTTGTAATACTCTCTCTCGAAGTTATTACTTGTTGTGGATAAATTAACAATCAGAATAATCGAGCCCAGACGGATCTACAGTACAGGCCCTGTGGCCTAGAAGCCCGATTATCCGTCATCCCTCCAGCCCATTCTCCTGGATAAGGGGCCCATTAGTGGGCGCTTGTCGTGATCGCTGATCGCTATCGCCCAGCCTGACCGTTGATTCTGACCGCAGATGCCCTATTCTGAAACTGGCTGTGACCGCTTTCTTCTCCGACATTTAGACCGCCGATTTCTCCGACAACTTTATTCGTCCAGTTTGACTGCTAGTCCTAATCGCTGATCGATGGCTCTCATCCCTCAGACTTACCGCTGGTCGCCATCCGTGACAGCTAAACCTGCTCGCCAGATTATCCGCCATGATCGGCCATTTGCCTCTCCGTCAATCTTGCCCGGACTGAGATATTCCCCAAGAGGGGCCATCCGTCAGAAATGTCCAACAAGTCCTCCTCGTCCAAGATTATTTGACTGAAGCTGATCACTAATCTCTGAGCGTGACCGCGTACCAACTCCTTCACTCATGATATCGTCCGCCTCACTACCATGACCAGTTGCGGACATGCCGACTCATAATTCGCCTCTCCGACTCTCCAGGTAAACAGACTGTTCAGAGATCCTCTTGTTCTCCCACCTGACTCGGTACTCGATCTACTGGAAGATCCGTCTCCGCCTCGCTTCTGAAAGTCTCGAGTCAGCAGAAGTCAACAGCGCCATGTAGAGTACAGTTCTAAGACATGCCATGTACGCTACATCCGCCAGAAGCTGTGATCTCAGCCTCGATAGCCCATCATGACATATCCGACCCAGTCATCAGAAATCTCCCTCGGGCAGACCTCGGATGCGACTGATTCGGCCGCATTTAATGTGTTTTCGACCGCATTTAATGCACTTACAACCGCATTAATTGAGATTCCGGTGCATTAAATGCTGTCTGTCATTGTAACTGTAGCTAACTGTTTGCTTTTGTCTTATTCTGTTTTACTGTAGCATGTCTCATTCCTCTATAAATAGGGGATGATTTTCACTGTAAAAAGGATCCAATTTCTGAGGGTCGTTACTCTGCCGAAATAGTGAGAGAGTGAACAGTGGATGTAGGCATCTTTTTGGGCCGAACCACTCTAAAAATCCTCTGTGTTTCCTCCTCCTCGCCTCTAACCTCTCTTTCTGATTCTCATTGCTTTGCATGCATTCCATTGACTGTCCGAAACTATAGCTTGGGCCCGAAAACAACATCGTTGACTAAGGAAACCATTTTTCGACGTTAACATTTTTGGCGCTAGAAGGAGGAGCTCATCTTCAGTTTCGATGCCTTTCTACTCGTTGGCTTTTACAGCTCTATCTTCGTTCGCCATGGTTAGAGGGAGGATTCCTAGAGATCTCAACGCAACAAAAAACCGCCAGGAAGCTTCAGACCATCAACAAGCTATGTCTACTGGAGGAGTATCCAATACTGGTGCAAGGACATCTAACGTGCCTGTGACAGGGGACGCTCAAGGCATACCCCCTCTCCCAACCCGCCAACCTACATCTAATGTTGCAGGAAGAGACGCAATGCAGGCGTTACAGTGACGGCAGGAGAGGCTGGAGAATACCGTCGCGGAGTTTATCGGTGAGGTCAGGACTCTATTCCGAAATCGAGCCCAACTTCCTCAAATTCCCCCTTAGGCCATTCCCGGAAGAGACATTCCCCATGGGAGGCACATAGAAGACCCTGGTATGAGCAAAAGGGGTGCCAGAGAGTTTGAACGAAAAGGGTCTGTCCATTCCTCCAGCGTACATTCTAGCACCCAACTTCCATGGGTCCGCAGAGAACATCGGTCAGGACAGGCTGGCCGTAATCATGATCAAATCCCGGCCCGCGCAGACAGAATGGGGCCAGAACCTAATGCCAGGGGACAGGAGGCTAGAAATAACTGATCCCCAAGCATAAGAGATAGACATTTCGCTATTGAAGGAATTGAAACACGGGGTACATTGGTAGCAGAACTACTCCAGAGGGTCCGTCAGCTGGAAGCGCGACCTGTGGTGCAGGAACAGAGGGGTCAGACTGGAGAAAGAACCCCTTTCACTTCGGAGATCAAGTTAAAGCCGCTCCCTCCAAGATTCAAAGTCCCCAACATCCCCCAATACAGAGGAAACTCTGATCCCTACGATCATCTGGACGCTTTCAACATCCAGATGGATCTCCAGACAACAAGTCCGCTTGTGAAGTGTCGAGTGTTCCCAGCTACTCTCGGGGACATCCCGCGGACATGGTTCAGAAGCTTCCCCCCGCGCAGCATCAACAACTGGGAGGAATGCCAGCAGAAGTTCCTAAACCAGTACAAGGCGTTGAAGAGGCGTCTTGCACCACCTTGTCACCTGTCTACCATTTCCCAACGCCTAGGTGAGCCTCTAAAAGAATACATTAACAGGTTCAGGCGCGAGGTGACGAACGTAGAAAACCCTACCGATGAAGGGGTATTGTCAGCCATCTCATCTGGTCTGAGGAAAGATGGCAAACTGTACGAGAGCATATACAGATCCCCTGTAAAGGACCTGGGAGAGTTCTATGAACGAGCCGAGAAGGAAATCCGGTGGGAGGAAGTGACCAATCCTAGGAAGACCAATTCTCAGAGGGACGAAGCTAGTACTTCCAGTCATGGAAGGAAAAGAAGCAACGGGGGAAGCAACCCTGGAGGGCGAAGAGAAAATCAGCAAGTTGCTAAGAAGGTCAGAGATTGGCGAAGACCGGGAAGTAGTCTAGTACCGGAGCGGCCACGGTATCAAGGTCGTTACAATACATACAATGCCCTGTCGGATACCTAGGACCGAATATACGTGACTGAGAAAAACAGAGAGAATTTCGGGCGACCAACCCCCCTTCAAGGTCCCGAAGGGCGGAGAGGCAGGAATAAATTCTGTGCTTACCACAACGACATTGGGTGCAATACCTCGGATTGCTAGGCGCTCACGGATGCTATTGAGGAGATGATCAGAAATGTTCATCTGAGGGATTACGTTATGAGGACCCTGAGACGACCATCCCAACAGCAGCGGCTCCGTCAGCGTTCAGAAGATCCTCCAGCTCAAAATCAGCCAGAGCCGAATTCTACTCAAGGGCCCTCTGTTAGAACCATCCATACCATCCATGGGGGACCCTCGCGAGCAGGAGAATCTAACCGGTCTCAGGAGCGGTTTGTGCGTGAAGCCAGACGCGTTCAACCTGTGGGACAGAGAGAGATGGAAGGACCCGCCAGAAAGGCCAGTAAGGTATCAGAGGACATTGTATTTACTGATGAAGACACGCGGGATGTCCGCCTCCCTCACCATGATGCTTTGGTAATCAGGGTGCACATTGGCAACTCAATGGTGAAGAGAATCATGATCGACACTGGTAGCTCCGTGAATGTTATGTACAAAGACTGCTACGATCATATGGGGATTGGCGACGATCAGCTAAAACCATCCCCTGAACCCCTTTACGGCTTCACTGGAGATTCGATCATCCTTGCTGGATAGATTAAATTGCCCTTGACCCTCGGTGACGCCACCCAACAGTCCACAGTGTTGGCGGACTTTCTCATCATCAACTCTCCCTCGACGTATAATGTGGTAATGGGGAGGCCTGCAATGAACGATCTTGATATGGTTGTCTCCACTAAGGCCCTCGCGGTGAGTTCCCGACTCCCAACGGGGTAGGATGTGTACAGGGCAAACAATCCATGGCTCGTCGCTGCTACGTGGACGCGATCAGAAAGGGCGTTCAGGGGAAGAAGGCAGAAGTGATTCCGGAGCGGGAGTTACAGGTGATCACTTCATCGGGAATCAATCATGATTTGGACCCTAGGGAGTTCGACGCACATCAAAATACTGGTCCGGTAGAAGAGGTTGAGGACGTCTTTGTCGCTGAAGCGGATACGTCAAGATGTCTCAAGCTGGGTAGAAATCTGGTCCCGGAGGTAAAATCCCAACTAATCAGCTGCCTCAAGAGGAATGCAGAGGTATTTCCTTAGAACCATGGAGATATGGTGGGGATTGACCCGAATGTGATGACTCATAAGCTGAACGTCGACCCCTGCCATCAGCCAATCTGCCAAAAGAGGAGACAAATGAACCAAGAACGCAGTGAAGCTCTGAAGAAGGAAGTGGACAAGCTCCTGGCCAACAGGTTCATCCGCGAAGTCCAGTATCCAAAATGGGTAGCTAATCCCGTGCTAGTAAAGAAGAAAAACGGGAAGTGGAGAACATGCATAGACTTCACGGACTTGAACAAGGCTTGTCGGAAAGACAGTTTCCCTTTGCCAAGAATCGATCAGCTGGTGGATGCGACAGCGGGGCATGAACTCCTTAGCTTCATGGATGCTTACTCGGGCTACAACCAAATCCCTATGGATCTCGGCGACTAGGAGTGTACATCGTTCACCACTGACCGAGGGCTGTATTGCTACAAGGTAATGCCCTTCGGACTGAAAAATGTAAGAGCTACCTATCAGAGGCTGGTGAACAAAATGTTTGAGGATCTGATTGGGAAGAGTATGGAAGTCTACATGGACGACATGCTTGTCAAGTCTGAGAGGGCAGCCGCCCACATCTATGACCTTGAAAGAATGTTCCAGATCTTGAGGAAGTATCAGATGAAGCTCAATCCCTTCAAGTGCGCTTTCGGGGTTTCCTCAGGTAAATTTCTGGGTTTCATTGTTAACAACAAGGGGATAGAAGCCAACCCAAAGAAAATCCAAGCTCTGTTGGACATGAGGTCGCCAAGCAATGTGAAGGAGATTCAGAGTCTGAACGGCCAAATAGCGGCCTTAAGCAGATTCGTGTCCAAGGCCTCCGATAGGTGTGCTCCATTCTTTGAGGTGTTGAAGAAGGCCAGGAACTTCAGATGGACTGATGAGTGTGAAGTTGCCTTCATACAACTGAAAGAGTACATAGGGCGTGCCCCGATGCTGACCAAACCAAAAGAAGAGAAGATTCTGACCGTCTACCTAGGGGTATCCCAGCACGGCCTTGATAAAGCAAGAAGGAAATGGAGCACATGCCCCTGTATACTATGTGAGTAAGAAGCTGATTGAGGCGGAAGCCAAATACACCACAATAGAACTGCTCGCCTACTGTCTGGTGATGGCGTCCAGAAAACTACGTCCATACTTCCAAGTGCACATAATTGAAGTCTTAACTAGGTACCCGTTGAAGCAAATCCTTTAGAAGCCAGATACCTCCGGCCGACTCATCAAGTGGGCCATCGAGCTCGCCCAGTATGACGTCGAATTCAATCCAAGACCAGCGATTAAGGGGCAAGCACTGGCGGACTTTATAACCGAGTTTACCGGACCGATGGACGATCAAGCTGAAACTTCTGAAGGACCATACTGGGAACTCTTTGTGGACGGATCCTCCTGTGAAAGGAGCGCAGGAGCCGAAATTTTGTTGATCAATCCTGATGGACGTAAGTTTCTCTGTGCCCTTAAATTTGGCTTCAGGGCGACCAACAATGAGGCAGAGTATAAAGCACTGCTGGCAGAGCTCCGCTTAGCCAGAAGGATACAAGTTGAACGACTCAGAATTTTCAGCGATTCCCAATTGGTGGTCTGCCAGATAAAAGGTGAATATCAAGCCAAGGGATCAAAGATGGCGGCCTATCTACAGGAGGTTCAGAAATTACTGGGGGCTTTCGAGGCATTTGAGTTGAACCAGATCCCGCGCACCCAGAACTCCCATGCAGACGCTCTGGCTCGTCTGGCAGCCGCTCAAGATACAAACCACACTAAAAATATACCTGTGGAGTTCCTGCCTGAACCAAGTACCAAATCCGGCATGGAAGTGATGGCTCTGACAGTGGCGGATAGATCATGGATGAGCCCGCTGGTCCATTACCTGGAAGAAGGGAGACTCCCAGAAGATAAGATGGAGGCGCACCGTTTACGTATAAGGGCAGCCAGGTATTGTATATACGGTGACGTTCTTTACAAGAGGGGTCTTTCCGCCCCCTGCTCAGGTGTATTGATGAGCCGGAGTGCACCGCTCTGATGAGGGACATACATGAAGGACATTGCGGCAACCATGCTGGAGGGTTCTCCTTAGCCCAGAAAGCGCTCAGACAAGGCTTCTACTGGCCGACAATGAAGCGGGATGCCATCGATCTGGTGAGGAAGTGTGATAAATGCCAGAGATTTTCCAAGATTCCTCGGGCACCTCCAGCTTACCTCCGCCAGATGATCAGTCCGTGGCCCTTCGCCATCTGGGGTATGGACCTAATTGGACCTCTCCCAGTGGGTCGTGCGAGGTGCAAATACGCCATTGTCGCCGTCTATTACTTCACCAAATGGGCAGAGGTGAAAGAGCTGGCCGAGATCTCCACGATGAAGATTGAGAATTTTGTGTGGGATAACATAATCTGCAGGTTCAGCATCCCCCAGCAGCTGGTGACAGACAACGAGACCCAGTTCACAAGTGAACAATTTCAGGATTTCTGCAGCAGTCTCGGCATCGTCAAGAGCTTCTCTGCAGTTGACCACCCGCAAGCTAATGGTCAGGTGGAAGCAATCAACAAGATCAACAAGATCATAAAGCAGATCCTGAAGTCTAAACTTGAGGCCAGGAAGGGAGCATGGGTTGACGAGCTACAGAAGGTGTTGTGGGCCTACCGCACTACTGCCCGCAGTACCACTGGAGAGACCCCCTTCTCAATGGTCTACGGGTCGGAGGCCATGATTCCAGCAGAATTCGAAGTCTACAGTCACCGCAGGGCAAGCTTCAACCTCGATGACAACAACAAGCTCTTAGCCACCAGCTCAGATTTGCTTGAGGAGTCAAGAGAAGCTGCTCGCCTCAGGATGGCCGTCTACCAGCGGAGGATAGCCAGGCATTACGATAAAAAAGTTCGGGTATGTCAATTCAAACCAGGTGACCTTGTCCTACAAGAAGTCCTACCCGGTGCTCGCAAAGCAAGTGAAGGAGTGTTGGGACCGAACTAGGAAGGCCCTTACGTGATTCACGAAAACCTGAAGAACGGGGCCTACCACCTGGCAGACATGGAGGGGGCAATCTTACCAAGGGCTTGGAACGCCATCCACCTAAGAACATACTATATCTGAATATTGTATTTTTATTTACTGTCGCCGTTCTATCACATATGTAAAACAAGCCATATACAGACATAATGAGAATCGTCTATCAAATATGATGAATTGTCGCTAACATTAAATGCCTATGTGTGTTCTTATTTAAGGTACACCACCACAAAACGGCAAAGCATCAGCATAAAGCTCTAACATCTGATGGCCCTAAGGGGCATAAGGGGTTAAAACGGCCATGATCCCGTGCACCTAGTCGCCGCTCACTAACTGGCCTCCCCTTCACCTTCGCGCGCGAACAAAAAATAATGGGCTCGATCGAAGTGACACTCTGCCCGTTCACTTCATTATGCTGTAAATGCTCAGGCTACGGCCTTGTGAGCACAGCCGAGGTCTCAACCTCCACAACTCTCGCTGTAGATGCTCAGGTATAACCTTATGAGTGCGGCTGGAGAGGTTCACTCCATTATGCTGTAGACGCTCAGGCTACGGCCTTGTGAGCACAGCCGAGGTCTCAACCTCCACAACTCTCGCTGTAGATGCTCAGGTTTAACCTTGTGAGCGCAGCTGGAGAGGATTATTGTACCACATAACTTGAGCTTCTGCTGTCTGAGCGCAATCCGTCATCAACTCCAATAGCGATCAGGAAGGACGCGATAACAGTCTACCTTTTCTCCATTTGGTTTCTTCTCTTCCTCAACACGTTCATTACTGTCTATCTTGATTTCTATCATGCATCTACGTACGTCGGAAGTGTTACGATCACGTAAGGCGGGACTAAAATTGTTCATCCATATTCGAGGGTTCTTTTCTGTCCCTCAGATTATTATATGTGTTAAGGGTCATCTGCTGGATATCGTCCACAACCCAAAGGATTACTTTCCTTATTAAACCTCCCTAAAGGTATATATAGGGGCGGTCAGCCCCTTTATTCTTCTTATTTGTTGTTTATCTCGCAGGGTATATTTATCAACAATCTACTATGACTACACGCATATGGAAATAAGAAAGCGACAGAACAAAGTGAAAAAAATCCTACTGAGATGATGATCAAACGACAACTGCAAATTGTTCCAGAAACAGGACAAAAACGATAACTACAACCATTTTAATGTTCAAAAACGAGTCTCATTGACAGCAAGGGAAAAATATCAAAATAATTTGTTTCAAGGGGCTTTGGAGGAGCTGGCAGTAATGTCCGTGGGAACCTTTGAAGAGCTGGAGGGGATGTCCTTGGGATCTTTACTGCTGGAGGCTCCCTGAGAAGATGAGCTTTGTCCCCCATCCTTTGCCAATCCCTAAGGAGCTGAGGAGAAATCGCCCTGGGCTGTTGGGGCACCAGTCTGAGCGAGTGGCGGGTCAGAAGCCTTCTGCGGGGCTGAAGGAATTGTTCCCTTCTGAGTAGCTTGTGCGGCCTTCGTCTGGGCATCTCTGGCAGCACGAGCCTCGTATTTTTTCACCTCCTCCACCACTTCCTTCCCAAGGTACGAGTAATCCAGCTCAGGATGATTTAGCCACAAAGTGTACAGGAACTTACTGCTTGTCTTTTTAGTGGCCTCCTTCCAAGCTTGTTTGGCCTGGAGGTCCGCCTTGCGATACGCTTACTGTACCTGAGCAAGCTCACCCTTTATCGCGGTCAGATTCCTTTCGACGTCGTCAGCCCGTTTCTTCTGAAGGACAGCCTCCTCCGTGATCTTGTCTACGTCCTCGGTGGCTTTCGCGAGTGAGGTAGAGGCAGTAAGCCGAAGCCTCTTCTCCTTCTCCGTGGTCTTCTCCGTGTCCTTGAGTTTCTGCTCCAGCTCAGAAATGGTCTTCTTAGCAGTCGCGGACCCCTCTTTGAGACTCTGAATCTTTGCCTCCAGTTCCCTGTTCGCCTCCTCAAGAGCAGCCCTTCCGCCTATCAGGTCGGGGTGGTCCCGACGCATCTTCATCATGGCCAACGAAGCCTGAAGGGATAGTATATTAATGACGTGTATGGGCATGAAATGTGATTATAAAGTGATAAACAGAACTTACAAGCACGTTGCAGCGCGCAGCGTAGTTGACCAACTGGTCGCCGCGAATGTGCTTCTGGTAGACGTCCGGCTTGCTGGGACCCAGTAACATTGGCAGCTGATCTAGTAAGTCATCAAAATATTCCCCCGCGTTGGCCTCAGGGGTTGGTCCCTCGTCAGCTCCCCCGGTCATGGCTGCTTTCTTCTTGCCCTACCTTTGGATCTCAGGCGCTTGGCAAGGGGCTCCAATGGCTCCTCGCTCTCCTCTTCAACCTCTGAAGTTGAAACTCCCCTTCCGGCGGCACCCCTTGAGGAAAGTACCTATTTCACAGTCTTCTTCGCCACGCTCTTGAACCTCACCGTAGGCTGTTTGGCAGACGGAGCATCAACTGTGCCTGACAGATCTGTTGACGAAGCTGGGGGCTCCTTTGAAACCGTTACCTCCACCTCCGGCTCCCTAGTTTCAGCTGTCGGCGAGGAAGGGGGAGAGACCATCTCAAGATCCACCATTGTTTTGTGCTTCTTTGGGGCTGGGGCGGAAGTTCCTTCATCGGGTTTTGTAAAGATGGATTTGACTTCCCGACCCTTTCGCACTCCAACGTCGAAGGCTAACTTCAAAGGTGCGGTCTCTGTCCTAGGTGCGAGCCCGTATTGCCTCAGGGAGAAGTTGTTTGGAAGGTAGTCGTCCTCGGGATTCTTCACCTCGATGAATCTCTTCAACATCTTTGTCTCCTCGTCTATGAGATGGACCGCTCCTTTGATGAAAGATGCATACAGGAACAAAATATGTCAGTAATATTAGGACATGAAGACATTTGTGTACGCGCTCCAGTAGCGAGCTAAAAGGCGCCTACCAGGACCATTGTTGAAATCAAGATGGACAAGTCTCTGTAAGGATAAACAAGAGGCGTAGAACCACCGAGACTTATAATCCCCCACGTTTGATTTGCCAGCCTTCAGTGGCAGAAATGCCTTGTAGGGGGAGTTACGAGCGGTTATATAATAAATGTTGTCTCGTTTAGTGTCGTGAGGGTTAGTAGTGGACTTAAAGAAGAAGAGGCTTTGAATCATATTTGAAGTTGGTGGTGGAAGGCCGTTCTTAAGAAAGATGTAGGTCAGGGTGGTAATTTGTGCGTAGGAGTTTGGCGTCAGCTGGAAGGGGGCTATTTCCAAGTCATTCAGAAGTTTTATTAAATATGAGGGAACTGGGAACCTAAACCCCGACTTCACATGTTGGCGGCTGATCGTTATGAATCCGTCAGGAGGATCAGCCGCGTGGTCGCGATTAGCAAGAACCATGACGCGACAACTGGAAGGGAAATGGTATGCATCGGCCACGATTTTAAGTTCTCCAAGGGTCATTTGGGAGTCATGTTGGTAGAAGTTCTGATAGGCAAAGATCTCCCCTCGCCTAGAGGAACTCGACGTATCCCCGCTGCCCTGAGCGGTCGCACTTGAGGAGCCCTCATCGTGCTGAGGAGACCTCCCCCCGGAGCTTTCTTCACTAGACATGACTCGGTGATATTGGAGTCCATGGCTTGACATCTACAAAAGAAACAGTCAGTTAAGCCGCTGACAGCCAACCAGACTCAAAGGATAAAAGAAGCCTAAGTCCGCTAAGCCTAAACGTCAAGTCGTGCGCCTAGAAAGCCGTGAGGGGGGGAATAAAGGTCTCATTCTACATCATTTCCCCCAGGATTGAGGAAAGAAAGGAAAATAAGCAAGCAAGCTACCCTATATTGTTGCCAGACTCTACCGGACCAGAGGTAATACGGAGGTTATCCGCCCTAACTGATCCAGATTCTCAGATGAGCAAATGCCATACAAAAAAAAAAAAAAAAAATGAAAAACAGCAATGACGAAAACAATGTGGTGACCGGCAGTTGCAGACAAAGACTGTTAAACAGAGATGAAGAATCGGAGCAGAGGAAGAAAACGATGAAGATGCCTGTGAATCTTGAAAATAATTTAATTTAGCCCCAGCCGTTGGATCAAGATAGCTGTGTAACCGCCCCCCAATCTGACGACGTGGCGTGATTCCCAGGATTTTGTCATCATGCAGCATGTCAGTTGAGTGATGTGCATTAAATGCGTACGGCGCATGGTGTGACCTGTAACCGCTGTCTAGGGAAGCTCCACGTGGCCTGGCAATAAAGTGAAATTCAAAAGGTACTATAACCGCCCTCTTTTCGTAACCGTTCCCACCTATTCTGCTCGCTCTGGAATATATGTCTCCTGGTCCTCTTTAAAGCACCAAGAGCCAGGGGGCTTTATGTTGTGGATAAATTAGCGATCAGAATAATTGAGCCCAGACGGATTTACAATACAGGCCCTGTAGCCCAGAAGCCCGATTATCCATCATCCCTCTAGCCCATTCTCCTGGATAAGGGGCCCATTAGTGGGCGCTTGTCGTGACCGCTAATCGCTATCGCCCAGCCTGACCGTTGATTCTGACCGCAGATGCCCTATTCTGAAACTGGCTATGACCGCTATCTTCTCCGACATTCAGACCACCGATTTCTCCGACAGCTTTATTCGCCCAGTTTGATTGCTAGTCCTGATCACTGATCGATGGCTCTCATCCCTCAAATTTGCCGCTGGTCGCCATCCGTGACAGCTAATCCTGCTCGCCAGATTATCCACCATGATCGGCCATCTGCCTCTCCGTCAATCTTGCTCGGACCGAGATATTCCCCAAGAGGGGCCATCCGTCAGAAATGTCCAACAAGTCCTCCTCGTCCAAGATTATTTGACTGAAGCTGATCGCTAATCTCTGAGCGTGGCCGCGTACCGACTCCTTCACTCATGATATCGTCCGCCTCACTACCATGACCAGCTGCGGACATGCCGACTCATAATCCGCCTCCTCGACTCTCCAAGTAAACAGACTGTTCAGAGATCCTCTTATTCTCCCACCTGACTCAATACTCGATCTGCTGGAAGATCCGTCTCTGCCTCGCTTCTGAAAGTCTCGAGTCAGCAGAAGGCAACAGCGCCATGCAGAGTACAGTTCCAAGACGTGCCATGCACGCTACATCCGCCAGAAGCTGTGATCTCAACCTCGATAGCCCATCATGACATATCCGACCCAGTCATCAGAAATCTCTCTCGGGCAGACCTCGGATGCGACAGATTCGGCCGCATTTAATGTGTTTTCGACCGCATTTAATGCACTTACAGCCGCATTAATTGAGATTTCGGCGCATTAAATGTTGTCTGTCATTGTAACTGTAGCTAACTGTTTGCTTTTGTCTTATTCTGTTTTACTGTAGCATGTCCCCTTCCACTATAAATAGGGGACGATTTTCACTGTAAAAGGGATCCAATTTCTAAGGATCGTTACTCTGCCGAAATAGTGAGAGAGTGAACAGTGGACGTAGGCATCTTTTTGGGCCTAACCACTCTAAAAATCCTCTGTGTTTCCTCCTCCTCGCCTCTAACCTCTCTTTCTGATTCTCATTGCTTTGCATGCATTCCATTGACTGTCCGAAACTGTAGCTTGGGCCCGAAAACAACCTCGTTGACTAAGGAAACCATTTTTCGACGTTAACATTACTGTTCATGTGTATGGAATAATGAAATGTACTAATGTACCTTCTTTAGTGAAATAATAAAAGGATCTTTAAGTGTTTAGTAATGAAATTTAATATTTATAAAATTTTTGGAAGAATTGGGAATAAATTTAAATTATAAAAGTTGAGGGACATATGAGAAAAATGTAAGATATTTAGAAAGAATGACAAAATGGTAAATAAAAGGAAAGTACAAGGACTTTGGGGAAAAGTGAAGAATTCTCTAGAACATGGCAGATTTGTAATTTTAAGGAACTTTGAGGATGAAAGTCGAGCTTGACCCATGCTTATAAATAGGCGTGTGTGGGTGAGAATTGTCGTGAAAAAGTGAAAGGGAGTGTGAAGAGAGAAGAAAAATCTTGAGAGAGAGCGAGAGCTGTCGGCAGAGTAAAGGTGACCGGGCTGCCGTCGCTGATCCAAGCTGATTTCTACCATTTTGAAGAGGAGATCAAGCTGAAGGAAGGTGAAGAACCGATCTCAGGAGTGATCAAGCTAGATCTGGTAAGGATTAAGTAGTAAGGTTGGTTGTTTAAAGCGTTATTTTGGTGGAGAATCTGTTAAGAACGGTCTCTATGTTTCATTTGAAACTGATGAGATTTTGTTATGTAAACTAGAGATTTGAAGTAGCTCGCGAGTGAAAAAGCAAGGCAAGTGGTCAAGGAGGAATCTAGTAAGTAAAGTAGCTGGGAAATAATATTGATCAGTAGGAATTTGATGAAATTTATGAAGTGTTGTTATGACCTGAGCTTAGGTGATGAAATTTATGAAGTGTTGTTATGACCTGAGCTTAGGTGATGAAATTTATGAAGTGTTGTTGAGTATATGTTGTGGAGTTATTGAGGTCGGAGAGGTGTTAATGTTTGTGTATATGAGCTAGAGCGGGAGCTCGCGAGGTACGAGCTGGAGAAATACCTGCAGCTCTTTTCAGCGCTAGTCAAGTTAGCCTGAAGCGCGAGCTCGCAAGAAGCAAGCTGAGTAATGCCCCAGCCCGCCTTAATGCCTGTCCGAACTGGACTAAGGCAGTAGCTTGTAAGGACAAGCTGGTTAAGGGTAGTAGCCACAAGGGGCAAATTGGGCAGTTCAAGTGAATTAAGCTGAGCTAGAGGGTAACAGCTCGCTAAAAATGGGTGAACTGAGCGAGCTCACGGAGATAGGAAATGCCCTCAATCTTGGTTGAGTAGAGTAAAGTGGGAGCTTGCATGAGTTGAGCTGAATACAAGCTGGAGCTCACAGCTCGAGCTGAATGGGATAGTGCAGCCCGTTACAGCTCGAGTGAAGTAGAAGTGATAGAGCTAAATTAAAGTTGAAATGACCTGCGAGCTAAGATTGAGGTTTCTTTTATGAATAAGTGTAGGTGGCGTAGCGAGTTGAGGAGGTTGCTAAGCAGAAGTGACTCCAGAGATTAGGAAGCAAGCTGTGAATGTGAAAATATTTTAAATACTTTTAGTTTATTTAGCAAATCTTTATTTATATTACTTTTTTTTTTTAGCATATAAATAAATTATGTTCTAGCATTAAATGAAATAGTTATTTACAGATGGTATGCAATTATATGATTTCTTTTATAGCATGAAAGAGAAAATGATTTGAATTATAGAAAGGACAAAAAGGTTTTCAAACCTAGTGGATGGCCTAAGCCTTTGTAGATAGACCTTCTAGCATAGACCCGACCGATATACTCCGCAGTGTATGACAAGTGTTGGGAAGGCTAGTTTTGCTAACATCGGGGCAATTGAGTCTTTCATGTATGTTAGTCGTCCTATACACTTGTGGGGTATTATCTCGACACATATTGAGCGATGATAGTTCCGCCACGTGTATATGAGATGTCTTTGTAGCTTTGTCACGGTGAGCGATGTTAGCTTTTGTGCCATGTGACCCCCCACATTGAGCGAAATTGATCTGGCCGCTCATGTGGTTTTAGCTTCCTTAGGTTTCCATTAGAGCCTTTTAGAAAAAAAAACATACCATTAAAAGTAAATTTTAGAAAGAAAGTGTTTTAAACAATGTTTTTGAAATAGAACAAGCTTTTGAACTTTATAGAAATTTTATAAAAATATAAGTTTTTAGAAATAAAATTATTTTAAAAGAAAATGTGTTCAAAACATTTTTCAGAAGGTAAACTTTAGATACACATGCATTCACACTCATTGAGCTTTTGTAGCTCATAATATTTTTTTTAAAAAAAAAAAAAAACCTCCCAGGTGAAGGAACAGGTGATTCAGGTACCAAAGCGCCTCGTTTAGACTAGGTGTGCCCTACGACCGACTATGCTGCATAGCCTTTTGATAGGACCCGATCCGAATTCTTACTAATGGATCCAGCGATCTTGTTGGGCACCCCACGAACTCGTCTGAAGCCTCACCATTAAGGCCCAAAAGGGTATCGTGAAGCGAACTCGTAACTATTTAAACAATATCTAAAACATATGCTTTAAAATGTTATCATAAATGATAAATATATATAAGCGTCTAAAACATAGGTTTATCCATAAAAGTGCAACATCTGTTCATAAATTTGAAAACATATAGATTATATGATAAAATTTAAATTTAAAAAATTTATAAAATGTTAAGTTGTGTCATCAGTCAGGACCCACTTAGTCGGCACGTGACGCTCTGGTACTTGGATCACCTGCACTTGCACCTACACCTAGGGAGGTTTTTGAAAAGCAAAAACGTTATGAGCTACGAAAGTTCAATGAGTATGGATAAGATTATTAAAAGTTACCGCTCAAAAATATTTTGAAAATATTTTTCTTTAAAATAAAAGTATTTCTAAAAGTTATGGGATTTAATAAAATTTCTATAAATTTCAAAAACTTATTCAAAACGTTTAATTTTTCTAAAATCATATTTTAATGGTATGCTATCTGTTCTAAAAATGCTAAGGGCAACCCAGAACAAGCTAAAACCACAAAGACGGTGGTACCAGCTCCGCTCAGTATGGGAGCTCACTTGGCGCAAAAGCTAGCATCGCTCACCGTGACAAAGCTACAAAGACGTTTTGTATGCACGTGTGGCGGAACTATCATTGCTCATCGTGCGTCAAGAAATACCCCACAAGTATAAGGGCAACAAACACGATAGACTCAATCCCCTCGTTGTTAGCTTGACTAACCCTCCCAACATATGTCATATACTGTGGGGTATACCGACCGAGTCTAAAGCTAGAAGGTCATGCTAAACAGTCTCGGGCCGTTCAGTAAGTTTGAAAACCTTTTCTATTTTTCTATAAATGAAAACTATTTCTTTCTCACGCTATATGTAAAAATAAACAATATATAATGCATACCATTTCAAATAAATCATTTATTTAAATGCTAAAATGTAAAGCATTTATAAACTAAAAGAACAATTTATGAGAATAAAAATATTTGCTAAATGATTTAAAAGTAATTAAAATATTTTTGCACTCATTGCTTGCTATTCTATTCATTTCACTTCTGCTCAGCGACCTCCTCTTTAGCTTGCTACGTCACCTACACTTGGTCATGAGAGAAGCCTTAACTTAGCTTGCAGGTTACTTATCCAAAATAGTTCTATCACTTCTATACTCGAGCTTGCAAGTCACTTAACTCTATTATTCAGCCCGAGTTACGAGCTCCAACTCGCACTCAGCTCACCCACGCAAGCTCTTGCTTCAATCAGTTTAGCCTACGCGAGCTCGTACTTTACTTAGCTCAGCTCAACGAGCTCCTTTACTCAGCTCAGCCTATACGAGTTTTACCTAGCTCAGCCCGGGCTTACAGGTACTTTAACTCAGCGAGCTCCCTCAGCTCACCCTTTTCACTGAGCTGCTTCATTCTTCTAGCTCAGCTCGATTTATGGACCTTGCTTAATTCATAACTTCAGCTAGCTCGACTTGGCTACAATCACCACCAGCTCGCTAATCTGGCCTTTTGCAAGCTACTATCTTAGTCGAGCTTGGACAGGCATTATGGTAGCTCGGGGGTTTACTAAACTTAATTCTTGCGAGTTCGCGTTTGGACAAACTTGACCAGCGTTGACAATGAGCTACGAGTATTCACCTAGCTCGCCCCTCACGAGCTCCTTCACGATCTCACACGAGCTTACTACTAACACTTCTCTTTTCTAGATTTCATAACTTCACAACATAAAGTTAACCTATCACCAGCTCTTACCCCTAACCCCAGGTCGCGACCTCAGTAGGTTCCACGACCGAACTCATTCTAAAACAACACCAAATAAACTTATCCTTAGCTACTTCTTTTACCGAGCTCACCTTAGCCTTCTGCCCTACTTTTCACCAGCTCGCTGCTTCAGCTCCAATCCTACACGCAGCTTCTATCAATTTCAGCTAAAACCCAAAAACTGACCTTCAAAAGCTTTCCACCAAAAAAATAATACCATCAACAACCAACTTTTACTTACCAGATCTAACATTGAACACTACCTAAACTCGATCTTTATATTCCAGCAGCTCAATCTTCTCTTCAGATGCAATGGAACCTCTCTTGGACCGACTGCAGTAGCTCCATTTCTTTCCTTTCATTAGCTCTCCTTCTCTCTCTCTCTCTCTTTTTCTCCCTATCTTTTTCTCTCTCTCTTTCTCTCTTCTCCTCACTCCGAATTTTCTCCCTTCCACCGGCACATACCACACACCTATTTACAGGTATGGGTCAAGCTCGCTTCCACCCTTAAAGTTACTAAAATTACAATTTTTCCCCGATTCTAGATAATTCCTTATTTCCACAATTTCCTTATACTTTCCCTTATACTTTCCACTTATCTACGATTCTTCCATTCTTTTCAAAATATCGGACATTTTACTCTTAAATCTCTCAACTTTTGAAATTTATATTTATTTCCAAATTCTTCAAAAATTCCATAAATATTAAAATCTTCACTATTAACTATTTAAAATCCTTTTTATTATTTCACCAAAGGGTATATTTGTATATTTTATTATTTTGTACACCTGTACAGTCATATCCTCGGGAGAGGGTATTACACCTTTTGTATAAAGCTTGTTATTTAAATTTTAAATAATGTAATTTGTATATTTTTGAAATGTGAACAATATTATAGCACTTTTTATGGATGCATGCATGTTTTAGCTATTTACATATTTATGATGATATTTTTAAATATATGATTTATATGTTAGAATTTAATGAATAGTTAAGGGTTCGCTCATGGTATCTTTTTGGGTCTTGTTAGTTAGACTTCAGAAGGGTTTCGTGGGTGTTCGGTAGGATAGCTGGATTTCATTAGCAGAAATCCGAATCGAATCCTGTCAATTTTCACTATTATGTTCATTTTGGCCATAAACATCTATCTAGCTCCGCAAGAGTTTCTAAAGAATTGAGCCCCCATAATTCTCTTTATAAGTGGCCCAATTTCTCTCTCACATAAGTGATCTCTTAATTTAGAGTAACCCGTATTACTCCGCTTGGATTCTTGCCTCATAAGGAAAAACATAGTTTATCTTAACTCTTACAGATATCACTAATTTATCATAGGAATGGATAGGAGAATAACCTTTAATAGATAGAAAGATATCCTTTATAATGATACAACCAAGTTTTTACACTTAGGTTGTCCCATTGAACCTAGATCTTGATATACATGTTTGTTTAGTGAATTTTCATAACTTCATAGTTGTCTTTTTATATATGTACACATTGTTCAAAGCATCAGCCAAACCATTCATAATAATTCCTAAAAAGGAAATTTGAATGATTCAGTGCATTAAATGACACTAATAACTTGAATGTCTATCTTGCCATTTTTTTAAGAGCACCTTCCATTAAGAATCTCGTAAGGCTTAGTATGGTCAAACAGTATCTCTTGCTACCACCTCTTGAAATTCAAACCATCGAATTCTCCGGTTTTTTCAAATTCAATTGAATATTTGTAACCACTGATATGGTTTTATGATTGTTTTAAATCAAATGTAACCGTCCCTTTCGTGAGTCTATAAATTGACTCCTAATCTTGAAGAGAGAGGATACTAGAAATTTTATCTTTCATATTTTCCTCTCTAAGTTCTTGATATTCATATATTCTAGTTTAGGATTCCTGCAGTGATAGATTTGTAGGTATAAATTTAGTTTGCCAGATAATTTCTAGACCAAATCATTATATCTTGGGAGACAAACACACAACATAGATGATAAGGGTGAAGATGTTTTAAGAAAACCCTAAAGGTTACAAGTATCGACTTTTTGCATTTGTGTGATTTTATTGTATTTGTCTTTATTGTTTTTGTTACTTTTTTTAAAAAAATTTATTTTGTAATCTTTGTTCAATTTACGTTGTAGAGAAATTTATGGCGTAAAACTAAAGCATGTTTAAGTTAAATCATATGTGTACACTGTAAAATTTCCAAAAATCTCTCCCATAGATCTATGTAATCGTTGGTATTAAATGAAAATTTGAATTTTCAAAGCATAATCATTAATTGATTTGATGCTTAATTTAAAATTAGTTTTGTAACTGCTCACATGGAGACTAAAGCTCATGAAAGAATAAGTCATTATAAGGGAAACCCAACCTACGTGATTGGAGATCCCAAGATCTAGGTTCAATGGGATCGGACAACCAAACTGTAAAGAATTGTTAGAAAAAAATTGATAATAAGAACAGGTATAATGAAAACAAAGAATTTGCAGTAAGAAGAAAAAATAGAAACAAAAAGTATTTATGTTAAGGTCCGTAATAACTACGATGTCTTTAGATAAATTTACTGTTCATCCTTTTAGTTGTTCAACGTTTGTTTTCCAAGATGTAACAACACCAACCAGAATTATTTGGTGAACTGAATAATATTTGAATCTCTATCACTCTAGACACTTACAACTAGGAATACTGTTTGAGAGAAAATAAATTGAGAATCCACTTTTATTTTTTTAGTTTATTTTTTACGGGCCTCAACATTTTTACTTTTGTTTTGTTTTATTTTATTTTTTTTCTTACTACAAATTCTTTATAATCCGGAAAGCCTCTAATTTTTTTTTTTAAAAAAATTTTATATTGTTACTTGTTCTTATTATTATCAATTTTTCTAATAATCTTAAAACAAATTAGCTACCCATCCTTTGATTTGTTCAGTATTTGTATCCCTGGATACAACAACACTAATCAGACTCATTTGGTGAATTGAACTATACATGAATCTCTATCATTTTGGATACTTATATCTAGTAATAGTGTTTGAGAGAAAAAAAACTAGAAAATAAAATGAATTATCAATTGTCTCTGAACAATTAGAAAGGATGTTAATTTATAGTTTCCATATGGATGGTTACAAACTGATTTTAAATCAGCCATTAAATCAATTAACGATTATGCTTTGAAAATTTAAATTTTCATTTAATACCAATGGTTACAATTTCAATATTCAAAATTTTAATTTATAGCTATTAAAACTACAATTCAATTATACAATTAATACTTGCAGTTATAATTTGAAAAATTAAATCTGTAAATTAATTTTACAATTACATTTTTCCAAATCAATAGTTATATTCATGACACTTAATCCATTAGTTATATTTTGAAAGTTAAATCTTCAATTCAGTTTCCTTTCATTTAAGCACTATTTTTTCCATAAATCTATCTTGATCCATCTCAATCAAGATCTCTAACCCAATAAAAAATATGTCCTTAAAACGGATGTTTATCTCATTTTTCCAATACTTGAGAATAAAGAAAGTCGTTCTCTTATATTGTTGTGTTTCTCCTGTTTTAAATAATCAACTTAAAATTCTAATGTTGATGTTGTTCGTGTTTATGTTTATAATTTTATCAAAATTTGGGATTAAGGAGTCGTATCTATTATCAAATAATACATATATTGGATCTGGTAATTCTAAAATAATGATGATGGCTCATTCATTAATAAAATTATTGCTTTAATGAAGGCGATTATGATGTGAAGCTTTAATGGGGTATGTTTAATTCATCACATGGACACATAAAATTATGATCATCAGTTTCTCACATGGTAATTAATGCATTTGACCGGGATGAAAGTGAAATTCTAATTTGCTTGAATTTTAAAACCAATCATTTCATTTTTTCTGTTGTAGGTAGGCTAGAGGCTAGCTCATAGGGTACCGAATTTCCTTCGAAAAAGAAAAAGAAAAAGAAAAAGAATTAATAAATTAATGCTATTAACGAATTATTTCAAGCTCGAGATTTTTCGTCCTTCTCAAAAGGTGAAAATGCTATGAGATATATATTACTAGAAAATGCGTAAATTTGGAAAATATCAATGAAAAATTTAAATGAGTTCTTTTAGCATGTTTAGTTATTATAAACTATAATTTGTCAATAAAAGAAATAGTTTGAGATAGTTTGGGGTCTTCATTCGCGGAACCATTTCTTGTGTTTTCAAACTATAATTTGTATTAACCGAAAGTATTAAAAAAATTATTCTCATTTAAGTTTTTTGGTGACATTTTCAAGACTTGGCATCTCTTTTTTCTCAAGCGTAAGGGTCATTTGTTTTTATAATTTTTCACTTAATGAGATAGAATTACATTTATTACATAATTTTTGTATGATTTTTGAAACGGTTAAACTACTTAAAATCATTCAAAAATTACTGAAAAAAAAAAACTATAATTTTTTATTTTTAACTGAATGTCAAATCAATTAATGATTTTTAAATATATTATTTCAAATATATCAATCCAACAATAATATATTCTCAAATTTATCCGAATTTTACATTATACAAACTCCTTTAAAATGTAATTAATGAAATATTATAATAATTAAAATATATATTTCTTCAGAATTTCAAACTTTTGTTACGATAATAATTAAACTTAAGAACATTTTAATTTATTTTTATTTAAATATATAAATTTAATTTACTTTACTATAATAATTTAATATGTATATGTAATTTTTTAAAAAAAATTACTTTATTATAATAATTAATCATATTTTAATTATGAATAAAAATATATTAATGTATACATAAAAGTGTTATAGTATTTGCTAAATAATTTATTATAATTGTTTATTTTATATTAAATGAATTTATATAACAACTAATAATAAAATAATATAAATGTCAAATTACTAGTTTTCAGATAATTTAAACTTAAAAAAAAAATAATAATAAGATTACTATACATTCAGAGATTAAAAAAAAAAAAAAACCATGCAACTCAAATTTTAGGTTTCAGTCATTGTTTTGTCTTAAGTTTTTAGTAACACTGTTAAGTTTTCAAATAAAATAACAAACAACCCCTAAGAGTGCTTCTATTCTTATATCCATCAATTAAATAATGCTCTAATTAAATAAATTTGAAAAGAACGCATGGTTCGTTATTCAAATCGTCTAAATCTATAATATTTTCCTTATTCCATTAATTTCCTTGCTTGATTGAGAATGCCGGCGCCGATCAATGTGCATCGAATTATTGATCAATTCTAAATTTCTTTCCATGATTAAAACTACAATCAACCGTTTTATTAAGAATGTTGAGATTGTATTTTGACAATGTGAATTGCATTAATATTAGTTTTAACAAAAAGACTGTTATTTAACAAATTGTTAGCAAATTAAGTCAAACCATATGCTTCGATCCTACCACGATCTCTGGTTGCAACTTGTACGGATTAATTTAAACAATAGCCATTCTTCCGCCAATACGTCAGTTAATTAAATAAAATCAATAAAATCACGTGTTGAGATATGCATTGTCGACTGTTGGACAATTGTTAAATTTTTATGTCAAATGGATCTCCAAAACTAGAATTTTGTTATTCTTTATATCATGTTGCACTCTGGTGTTATTACAATTAGTTTGACCAGTTATTAAGAGTAATGCTCTTGACAATTCATAAAATATATTACACTCCAATTGAAGATTTTTTCAATAATGACAAATTTATTGTTAAAAGTATTAAATAAAAAAAAAAAATTATCTAAAGACACTTACACATAAATGTTTAGAATACATAACATCTTATTTTAATTTTCTTCATCTCTCTAATATTTTACAAGCCCAAACCCAAAAGTTGTATTCTTTTATCAACATTTTTTGATGTTGTACTTGATTATAAAGTTATGGTGATCGTTACTGTACCACTCAAAATAACTTAAAAACTATTTTTATCAACTGTTTTGATGCCTCTACTTGATTAGAAAATTATGATGAACGTTACTAAATATGCCATTCAAAGTTAAAAACTGAAAAGCAAATTTTAATCAGTCTGACCTTGCAATCTCTAAGTTTTAGTTTATAAGATAAGATAAAGCTTCTTGAAAATGGATTTAAGTTTTTTGGAAGAAAATGCGATCTCTTATTTAAAAAAAAAAAAAAAAATTCAAATAAGTCTTTTACAATTTATTCTTTTAAAATAAAATATGTTTTCTCAAAATATGAAAAGATAAAAAGGAATTTTAGGCATAAAATAAGTTGTTTAGAAATTTTATTGAGTGGTTACATTAATAATTTAGTTAGAATTTATGGTATTAATAATGTTGTACTAATAACTTAAGAGGATTTAGAAATAGAGCAAGGATTATCTGTTTATAAGTTAACGTCAGGAAAAGGTTCCCTTAGCCAACGAGGTTGTTTTAGGGCCCAAGCTCACAGTTTCGTATGATCGATGGGTTGCATGAAGGACAATGAGAATGAGAATGAGAGGTTAGAGACGAGGAGGAGAAGACACAGAAGATTTTTAGAGTGGTTCGGCCCAAAAAGATGCCTACGTCTACTGTTCACTCTTTCACTATTTGGGCAGAGTAACGACACTCAGAGATTGCCTCTCTTTTTTACAGTGAAAATCGCCCCCTTTTATAGAGGAAGGGGATATGCTACAGTGAAAAGAATAAGACAAAAGTAAACAGTTAACTACAGTTACACTGACAGACAGCATTTAATGCGCCGGAATCCCAATTAAAACGACTGAAAGTGCATTAAATGCGGCCGAATCCATCGCGTCCGAGGTCTACCCAAAGGGGATTTCTGCTGGATTTCGCGACCACACTCAGAAACCAGCAACCAGCTCAGACAGATAACTTTTGGACGAGAATGGCTTGTCGGACATTTTTGATGGATGGTTCCTCTTGGCGGATGCCCCGATCGGACAGGAATAGCGGTCAGACAGTCGGTCGATCATGGCGAAAATATAGCGAGCAGGCTTAGCTGCCACAGATGGCGGATATTCTGGCAAGCGAGTTTAAGGGATGAGCCAAAGGCCAGCGACAAGGACCAGCGATCAAACTCAGCGAATAAAGCTGAAGGAAAGCACGACAATCTGAATGGCGGAAAATATAGCCGTCACATCGAGTCTTGCGAAATAGACAGTCTACGGTCAGAATAAACGCCCACTAACGGGCCCTTCTTTTAGGAGGATGGACCGAAATGATGGCGAATAATTGGGCTTATGGGCCATTGGGCCTGCAGTGCAGATCCGTTTGGGCTTGAATATTCTGATCGCTATTTTATCCATAACATAAAGCCCCTTGGCTCTTGGTGCCTAAAGAGGACCAGGAGACATATATTCCAGAGTGAGCAGAATAGGCGGGAGCAGTTACAGAAAGAGGGCGGTTACAGTACCTTTTGAATTTCACTTTACTGCCAGGCCACGTGGCGCTTCCCCAGACCACGGTTACTGGCCATAACGCGCGCCGTGCGCATTTAATGCACGTCACTCAACAGACATACTGCATAATGACAAAATCCCGAGAATCGCGCCACGTAGTCGGATTGGGGGCGATTGCACAGCTGTCTTCATCCGGCGGTTGGGGCTGAATTATTTTAAAAAGAAGAAACACCCCTCCATATTCTTCTTCTGGCATTTTCAGGATTCATAGGCATTCCCATCGTCTTCTTCCTCCGCTCTGATTCTTCAACCCTGTTCAGCGGCTATCGTCTGCAACTTTCGATGACCACCATACTCCAGGTTAGGCCTTTTTTCCATTTACATTGTTCTCGGTACTGTTATTTTCCATTTTCTGCGTGGTATTCTTCCTCTCGAGATTCTAGACCAATTGGGGCGGATAACCCCTGTACTGCTTCTGGTCCGGTATAGTCTGGTAGCAGTATAGGGTAACTAGTTCGTTCCTTCTTTCTTCTTTCTTCTTTCTTCTTTTCTCAAGCTCGGGGGAGGGGGAAAACCCTTCGGGATGACGTCCTCATCCCCCCCCCCCCCCTCCTCTTTCCTCTCCTGACTTCCTAGGCGCACGACTTGATGCATAGGTTTAGTTTTCTTAGGTATTTCTTGTTCTTTGAGTCTGGGTGATTGTCAGCGGCCTGATGGGCTGTTTCTTTTATAGATGTCAAGCCGTGGACTTCGTTATCACCGAGTCATGTCTAGTGATGAAAGCTCCGGGGGTAGGTCTTCTCAGCACTATGGGGGCTCTTCAAGTGCAAATGCTCAGGGCAGTGAGGACACGCCGAGTTCCTTTGGGCGAGGGGGGACCTTTACGTACGAGACTTTTTACCAACATGACTCTCAGATGACCGTCAAAGAACTTAAAACCGTGGCTGACGCATTCCATCTTCCTTCCACTTGTCGCGTCATGGTTCCCGCTCATTGCGATCATGCGGTTGATCCCCCCAAAGGATTTATAGCGATCAGCCGCCATCATGTAAGGATGAGGTTCAGGTTTCTGATTCCCCCGTATTTAATAAATCTGTTAAATAATCTGGAGATAGCCCCTTTCCAGCTCACGCCGAACTCCTATGCATAGATTACCACCCTGGCCTACATTTTCCTTCAAAACGGTCTTCCGCCACCAACCCCAAATATAATTCAAAGTCTCTATTTCTTTAAATCCACCACTAACCTTCACGATACTAAACGAGACGGTATTTATTATATCACTGCTCGTAAATCCCACTATAAGGCGTTTCTGCCATCACAGGCTGGTAAATCGAATGTAGGGGATTATAAATCCAAGTGGTTTTACGCCACTTGTCGGTCCCTGCAGGAACTTGTTCATTTTGATTTCAACAATGGTCCTGGTAGGCTTATTCCAACTCACAACTGGGGTGCTCATACATTTGTCTTTAGACTTCATTATCACTGACATTCTTTATCTTGGCATGCAGCTTTTGTCAAAGGAGCGGTCTGTCTCACAAACGAGGAGACAAAAATGTTGAAGAGATTCATAGAGGTGAAGGATCCCGAGGATGATTTTCTTCCAGAAAATTCTGCTTTGAGAAAATACGGACTCTCGTCCGGACTTGAGACTCCGCCCCTGAGGTTGGCTTTTGACGTTGGAAAGCGAAAGGGTTGGGAAGTCAAATTTGCCCTCACAGAGCTAGGCGAAGGAACTTCCGCTCCAGCCCCAAAGAAGCCTAAAATTATGGTGGATCTCGACATGGTCTCTCCCCCTTCCTCGCCTGCAGCTTAAATGGGGGAGCCGGAGGTAGAGGTGATGGGTTCGAAGGAGCCCCCAACGCAGGATGCAGACCCTCTGGATACGGTGGTCGATCCGTCCACCGAGAGGTCGGCACTAAAACATGCGAGTGGGGCCAAGAAAATCGTAAAACAGGTAACCCTCCCCAAGGGTGCCGCTGGGAAGGGAGTTTCAGTTTCGGAGGCTGGAGGTGAGGACGAGGAGGCCCTGGAGCCCCCTGCCAAGCGCTAGAGATCCAAAGACAAGGATAAGGGAAAAGCGGCCCTGACGGGAGGAGCTGACAGAGGACCGGCTCCAGAGGCCAACGTGGGAGAGTACTTCAACGATTTGTTGGACCAGTTGCCAGCGGTACTGGGCCCCCACAAGCCGAATATCTATCAGAAACACATTCGGGGTGACCAGCTGATTGACTATACTGCGCGCTGCGGCGTGCTTGTAAGTTCTGTTTGTTGCCTTGCATTTATATATCGTATCTGCATATGTCGTTAACGTGTTAACTCCTCAGGTTTCGCTGGCCATGATGAAAATGCGTCGGGAATTCCCCGACCTGATTGGAGAAAAAGTTGCTCTCGAGGAGGCGAACAGGGAGCTGGAGGCGAAAATCCGGGGCCTCAAGGAGGGGTTCACGACTGCTGAGAAGACTATTTCTGAGCTGGAGCAGAGACTCAAGGATGCGAAGAAGAACGCGGATAAGGAGAAAAGGCTCCGGCTCGCTGCCTCCGACTCACTCACGAAAGCCACCAAAGACGTAGATAAAATCACCGAGGAGGCTGCCTTTCAAACAAAACGGGTTGAGGATGCCGAGAGGAAAAGGGAAGCAACGCTGAAGGACCTGGCCGTGGCGAAAGACGAACTTGCCAGGTCGAGGGAGGCGCATCACAGAGCGGAACTCCGGGCCAGACAAGCTGGGGAAGAGGCTACTAAGAAGACGAGCAGCAAGTTCTTGTATACTTCGTGGCTGCATCACCCTACGCTGGATTATTCGCACCTTAGGAAGAATGCAGTGGAGGAAATAAAGAAGTATGAGGTTCGTGCTGCGGCAGATGCCCAGAAAAAGGCCGCGCAAGCTGCTCAGAAAGCTTCTGACCCGCCACTCGCTCAGACTGGTGCCCCATCAGTTCAGAGTGGCTCTTCCTCAGCTTATTAGGAGTTGGCAAAGGATGGGGGGCAGGGCTCATCTTCTCAGGGTACTTCCAGCAGCAAAGACCCCAAAGACATCCTCTCCAGCTCTTCCAAGGTTCCTGCAGATACTCCAGCCAGTTCTTCCAAAGCCCCTTTGGACAAATGATTTTAATACTTTCCCTTGCTGTCGTTGAGGCTTATCTTTAAACATTGATATGATGGTTGTCATTATTTTTGCCCTGTCTTTGGAACAATTTGTAATTATTGTTTAATCATTACTTTAGTAGGATTTCTTCCAATTCGCTTTGTTGCTCTCTCATCTTCATGAACGCAGTAATAATAGATCGCGGATAAATATACCCTGCCAGATAAACAACAAATTAAGAACAATAAGGTGGGTGGCTGCCCCCATACATATCTTTGGGAAGATATAATTGGGAAAATAATTCTTCGCATTGTGGACGATGTCCAGCAGAACACCTCCAACACACATAATAACCGGAAGGGCGTAAGAGGGCCCTTGGGGATGGACAAACAATTTCAATCCCACAATAATTTTGCTTCCAATATATATATATATATATATATATATATATATTTGTGCTCGGAAAAAGGCAAGGTAGACAATAATGATCTTGCTAGATAAGAGAAGGAACCAGTCGAATAATAGATAGGTTGTAGCCGCATCTTCTCCGATCGCTGTATGGATTAATGACCGACCACGTTCAGAGTGAATGAGCTTGGGTCGTATGAAGCGGTGATCCTTTCCAACTGCGCTCACAAGGCCGTGGCCTGAGCATCTACAGCATAATGGAGTAAACCTCTCCAGCTACGCTCACAAGGATATACCTGAGCATATACAGCGAGAGTTGTGGAGGATGAGACCTCGGCTGCGCTCACAAGGCCTTAGCCTGAGCATCTACAGCACAATTCGGGCCGAGTGTCACTTCGATCGGGCCTTTTATTTTTTCAGAATTAGGCCTGAGTGTCATTTCGATCGAACCCTTTATTTTTGATCGTGCGCGAAGGTGGAGGGGGAGGCCGGTCAGTGAGCGGCGATTAGGTGCGCGGGCTCATGGCCATTTTCACCCCTCCTACCCCTTAGGGCCATTAGATGTTGGAGCTTTAAGTTGACGCATGGCCGTTTGGTGGTGTACCTTTCATAAAAACACATGTAGACATTTGATGTTAGAAATATTCCATCACAATTGATAGACAATTCTCATTATATCTATACATGGTTTGTTTTTACATAGGTGACAGAATAGCGATAGTAAACAACAATACAACATTTCAAGTGTAGTATGTCCTCAGGTGGATGGCGTTCCAAGCCCTTGGTAAAATTACCCCGTCCATGTCCGCCAAGTGGTAGGCTCCGTTGTTCAGGCTCTCGTGGATCATGTAAGGTCCTTCCCAGTTCGGCCCCAACACTTCTTCACTTGCTTTGCGAGCACCGGGTAGGATCTCTCATAGGACAAGGTCGCCTGGTTTGAATTGACGTACCCGAACCTTTTTATTGTAGTGTCTGGCCATCCTCTGTTGGTAGACGGCCGCCCTGAAGCGAGCAGCTTCTCTTGATTCCTCGAGTAAATCTGAGCTAGCGGCCAGGAGCTGGTTGTTGTCGTCGAAGTTGAAGCTTGCCCTGTGGTGACTGTAGACTTCGAATTCTGCTGGAATCATGGCTTCAGACCCGTAGACCATTGAGAAGGGGGTCTCTCCAGTAGTACTGCGGGCGGTAGTGCGGTAGGCCCACAACACTTTCTGTAGCTCGTCAACCCATGCTCCATTCCTGGCTTCAAGTTTAGTCTTCAAGATCTGCTTGATGATTTTGTTGACCGCTTCCACCTGACCATTGGCTTGCGGGTGGTCAACTGTAGAGAAGCTTTTGACAATGCCGAGGCCGTGGCAGAACTCCTGAAACTGCTCATTGGTGAATTAGGTTCCGTTGTCTGTCACCAGTTGCTGAGGGACGCCGAACCTACAGATTATATGATCCCACACAAACTTCTCAATCTTCGTCGTGGAAATCTCAACCATCTCCTTTGCTTCTGCCCATTTGGTGAAGTAATCAACGGCCACAATGGCATATTTACACCTAGCACGTCCCATTGGAAGAGGTCCAATTAGGTCCATGCCCTAGATGGCGAAGGGCCATAGACTGATCATCTGGCGGAGGTAACCTGGTGGAGCTTGGGGAACCTTAGAGAATCTTTGGCACTTGTCATACTTCTTCACCAGGTCAACGGCATCCTTCTTCATCGTCGGCCAGTAGAAACCCTGCCTGAGTGCTTTCTGAGCTAAGGAGAGCCCTCCAGCATGGTTGCCGCAGTGTCCCTCGTGTATTTCCCTCATCAAGGCAGTGCACTCCGGCTCACCAATGCACCTGAGAAGAGGGGTTGGAAGGCCCCTTTTATAGAGGACATCACCATAGATACAATACCTGGCCACTCTTACTCGAAGACGGCGCGCCTCCATCTTATCCTCTGGCAGTGTGCCTTCTTGCAAGTAATCAACCAGAGGGCTCATCCATGATCCATCCGTCACCGTCAGGGTCATTACTTCCATGTCAGACTTGGTGCTTGGTTTGGGCAGGAACTCCACAGGTATGCTTTCGGTGCAGTCCGTATCTTGAGCGGATGCCAAACGAGCCAGAGCGTCTGCGTGGGAGTTCTGGGCGCATGGGATCTGGTTCAACTCGAATGCCTCGAAAGCCCCCAGTAATTTCTGAACCTTCTACAGATAGGCCGCCATCTTCGCCCCCTTGGCCTGATATTGACCTCTTATCTGGCAGATAACCAATTGGGAATCGCTGAAGATTCTAAGTCGTTCCACCTGCATCCTTCTGGCCAGACGGAGCCCTACCGGCAGTGCTTCATACTCCGCCTCATTGTTAGTAGCCCTGAAGCCTAATTTAAGGGCACAAAGGAACTTACTCCCGTTTGGATTAATCAACAGGATTCCGGCTCCAGCGCTCCTCTCGTAAGAGGACCCGTCCACAAAGAGCTCCCAGTACGGTCCTTCAGAAGTTTCAGCTTGATCGTCCGCCGGTGCTGTAAACTCAGCAATGAAGTCTGCCAGTGCCTGACCCTTGATCGCCGGCCTTGGTCTGAACTCGATGTCATATTGGGCGAGCTCAATGGCCCATTTGATAAGTCAGCCGGAGGTATCTGGTTTTTGAAGGATTTGTTTCAAAGGGTACCTGGTCAGGACTTCAATCTTGTGTGCCTGGAAGTATGGACGCAGCTTCCTGGATGCCATCACCAGGTAGTAGGCGAGCAGCTCCATTGGGGTGTACCTGGCTTCTGCCTCGACCAGCTTCTTACTTATAAAGTACACCGGCACCTGCACTCCATTTCCTTCTTGCCTTATCAATGCTGCGCTTAGGGCATGCTGGGAAACCCCCAAGTAGATGGTCAGAGTTTCCCCTTCTTTTGGTTTAGTCAGTAGGGGAGCATGCCCTATGTATTCCTTTAACTGCATGAAGGCAGCTTCACACTCATCGGTCCACTTGAAGTTCCTGGCCTTCTTTAATACCTCAAAGAACGGAACACATCTGTCGGAGGCCTTGGAGACGAAACGGCTTAAGGCCGTAATCTGGCCGTTCAGACTCTGGATCTCTTTCACATTTCTTGGCGACCTCATGTCCAGCAAGGCTTGTATCTTCTCCGGGTTAGCTTCTATTCCCCTGTTGTTTACAACGAACCCAAGAAATTTACCTGAGGAGACCTCGAAGGCGCACTTGAGAGGGTTGAGTTTTATTTGATACTTCCTCAGGATCCCGAACATTCTTTCAAGATCGCGGACATGATCGGCGGCTTTCTCCGACTTCACAAGCATGTCGTCCACGTAGACCTCCATACTCCTCCCAATCAACTCTTCAAACATTCTGTTCACCAGTCTCTGGTAAGTAGCTCCTGCATTTTTTAGGTCGAAGGGCATTACCTTGTAGCAGTAGAGCCTCCGGTCAGTGGTGAAAGATGTGCATTCCTTGTTTTTTGGGTCCATGGGGATCTGGTTGTAGCCTGAGTAAGCATCCATGAAGCTAAGGAGTTCATGCCCCGCCGTCGCGTCCACCAGCTGATCAATTCTGGGCAGAGGGAAACTATCCTTCGGGCAAGCTTTGTTAAGGTCCGTGAAGTTTATGCAGGTTCTCCACTTCCCGTTTTTCTTCTTCACCAGCACGGGGTTAGCTACCCATTCCGGATATTGGACCTCTCGGATGAACTTGTTGGCCAAGAGCTTGTCCACTTCTTCCTTCAGGGCTTCGCTGCGTTCTTGATTCATTTGCCTCCTCTTCTGGCAGACCGGCCGGTGGCGGGGGTTGACGTTCAGCTTGTAAGTCATCACGTTCGGGTCTATTCCCACCATATCCCCATGGTTCCAGGCAAATATATTTGCATTTTTCTTGAGGCAGTTAATTAGTTGATGCTTTACCTCCGGGACCAGGCTTCTACCCAGCTTGAGATACCTTGACGCATCAACTTCAGCAACCGGTACGTCCTCGAGCTCTTCTATTGGGCCAGTACTTTGATGTACGTCGAATTCCTTGGGATCCAAATCGTGACTGACCCTGAGGAAGTAACTACCTGCAATTCTTGCTCCGGAACCTCCTCTGCCTTCTTCCCCTGGGACCCTTTTTTGATCGCGTCGACATAGCAGCGATGAGCCATGGATTGCTCGCCCTACACACACCCTATGCCATTGGGGGTTAGGAACTTCACCGCGAGAGCCCTGGTGGAAATAACCATGTCAAGATCGTTCATCGCTGGCCTCCCCATTACCATATTGTACGCAGAGGGGGAGTTGATGATGAGGAAATCCGCCAGCACTATAGACTGCTTGGTGGCATCGCCGAGGGTCAAAGGCAATCTGATTTGTCCCACAGGAATGACCGAGTCTCCAGTAAATCCGTAAAGGGGTTCAGGGGATAGTTTCAGCTGATCATCACCGATCCCCATCTGATCATAGCAGTCTTTGTACATGACATTCACGGAGCTGCTAGTATCCACCACGATCCTCTTCACCACCGAGTTGCCGATATGCATCTTGATTACCAAAGCGTCATTGTGAGGGAGGCGGACATCCCGCGCGTCTTCATCAGTAAACACAATGTCCTCCGCCACCCTCTTGGCTTTCTTGGTAGGTCTCCCTGACTCCCCCTGCTTCCCAAGCTGGACGCGCCTTGCTTCCCGCACAAATCGCTCCTGAGACCGGTTAGATTCTCCTGCTCGCAAGGGTCCCCCATGGATTGTATGGATGGTCCTGACGGAGGGCCCTTGGGTAGAATTCAGCTCTGGCTGGTTTGGAGCTGGAGGGTCTTCTGAACGCTGGTGCGGCCGTTGCTGCTAAGAAGGTCGCCTTGGGTGTCTCATGACATAATCCTTCAGGCGGCCATTTCTGATTAATTCCTCGATGGCATCTTTGAGCGCCCAACAGTCGGAGGTATTGTGCCCAATGTCGTTGTGGTAGGCACAAAATTTGTTCCTGTCTCTCCGCCCTTCTAAACCCTGAAGGGGAGCCGGCCGCCCAAAATTTTCCCTATTCTTCTCAGTCGCATATATCCGGTCTTGGGTATCTGACAGGGCGTTGTAGGTATTGTAACGACTTCGATACCGTGGCCGCTCCGATCCCCGACTGCTATCCGGTCTCCGCCAATCTCGGGCTTTTTTGGCAACCTGCTGGTTTTCTCTTCGCCCTCCAGGGTTGCTGCCTCCACCACTCCTTTTCCTTCCATGACTGAAAGTACCAGCTTCGTCCCTTTGAGCACTGGTCTTCCTAGGATTCGTCACTTCTTCCCAACGGATTTCCTTCTCAGCTCTGTCATAGAATTCTCCTAGGTCCTTGACGGGGGACCTATATATGCTCTCGTACAATTTGCCATCCTTCCTTAGACCAGACGAGATAGCTGACAAAACCCCTTCATCCGTATGGCTCTCCACATTCGTCACCTCGCGCCTGAACCTATTAATGTATTCTTTCAAAGGCTCACCTGGGCGTTGGCAGATAGTAGAAAGGTGACATGGTGGCACCAGCCGCCTCTTCAGCGCCTTATACTGGTTCAGGAACTTCTGTTGGCACTCCTCCCAGTCATTGATGCTGTATGGCGGGAGGCTTCTGAACCATGTCCGCGGAATGTCCCCAAGAGTAGCTGGGAACACTCTACACTTCACAAGCGGATTTGTTGTCTAGAGGTCCATTTGTATGTTGAAGGCGTCCAAATGATCGTAGGGGTCGGAGTTTCCTCTATACTAAGGAATGTTGGGAACTTTGAATCTTGGGGGGAGCGGCTCCAGCTCAATTTCCACAGCAAATGGGGTCCTTTCCCCGGCTTGGCCCCTCTGTTCCTGCACCACAGGTCGCGCTTCCAACTGCCGGACCCTTTGGAGGAGTTCAGCTACCATCGTACCCCGCGTTTCAGTTCTTCCCACAGCGGAGTGTCCATCTCTCCTGCCTGGGGATCAATTGTTTCTACCAGCTCGCCCTCCAACACCAGGTCCCGACCCCGCTCCGTCTACATTGGCAGGGATTTGATCATGATTGCGGTAGGTCGGCTCCTGTCGATGTCCATCGCGGGCTCGTAGGGATTGAGCATTAGAATGCACGCTGTAGGAATGGACAAACCCTTCTCATTCAAATTCTCTGGCACCCCTCCCACTCATATCAGGATTCTCCGCGTGCCTCCTACGGGGAACATTTCTCTCCGGAACAGCTTGGGGGGGAACTTGAGGAGGTGGGACTTGGTTCCGGAATAGGGTCCTAACTTCACCCACAAACTCCGCGACGGTATTCTCCAGCCTCTCCTGTCGTCGTTGTATCGCCTGTATTACGTCTCCACCTGCAGCATTACATGTAGGTTGGCGAGTCGGGAGAGGGGGTATACCTTGAGCATCTCCCGTCCCAAGCACGTTAGATGTCCCCGCGCCATTATTGGACATTCCTCCTGTAGGCATGGCTGGTCGATGGTCTGAAGTTTCCTGACGGTTTTCTATTACATTGGAGTCCTTAGGAATCCTCCCTCTAACCATGGCGAACGAAGAAAGAGCTGTGAAAGCTAATGGACTGGAAGACGACGAAACCGAAGATGAGCCCCTCCTTCTAGCGCCAAAAATGTTAACGTCAGGAAAAGGTTCCCTTAGCCAACGAGGTTGTTTTAGGGCCCAAGCTCACAGTTTCGTATGGTCGATGGGTTGCATGAAGGACAATGAGAATGAGAATGAGAGGTTAGAGGCGAGGAGGAGAAGACACAGAAGATTTTTAAAGTGGTTCGGCCCAAAAAGATGCCTACGTCCACTGTTCACTCTCTCACTATTTGGGCAGAGTAATGACACTCAGAGATTGCCTCTCTTTTTTACAGTGAAAATCGCCCCCTTTTATAGAGGAAGGGGATATGCTATAGTGAAAAGAATAAGACAAAAGTAAACAGTTAACTACAGTTACACTGACAGACAGCATTTAATGCTCCAGAATCCCAATTAAAACGACTGATAGTGCATTAAATGCTGCCGAAAACTCATTAAATGCGGTCGAATCCGTCGCGTTCGAGGTCTGCCCAAAGGGGATTTCTGCTGACCGGGTCGGATACGCAATGATAGGTTGTCGAGGTTGAGATCATAGCTTCTGGTGGAGGTAGCATGCACGGCAAGCCTTGAAACTGTACTTTGCATGGCGTTGTTGACTTTTGTTGACTGAAGACCTTCAGAATCGAGGCGGAGGCGGATCTTTCAGTAGATAGAACACCGAATCAGGCGGAGGAAGAAGAGGGTCTTTGAACACTGTCTTCCAGGAGGATCGCGGAGGCGGGCTATGAGTCGGTATGTTCATAGCTGGATGTGGCGGTTGAACGAGGGAGTCGGAACGCGACCACGCTCAGAAACCAGCGACCAGCTCAGACAGATAACTTTTGGACGATAGTGGCTTGTCGGACATTTCTGATGGATGGTTCCTCTTGGCGGATGCCCCGATCAGATAGGAATAGCGATCAGACAGTCGGTCGATCATGGCGGAAATATAGCGAGCAGGTTTAGCTGCCACGGATGGCGGATATTCTGGCGAGCAAGTTTGAGGGATGAGCCAAAGGCCAGCAACAAGGACCAGCGATCAAACTCAGCGAATAAAGCTGAAGGAAAGCATGGCGATCTGAATGGCGGAGAATATAGCGGTCACATCGAATCTTGCGGAATAGACAGTCTACGGTCAGAATAGACGCCCACTAACGGGCCCTTCTTTTAGGAGGATGGACCGAAATGATGGCGAATAATTGGGCTTCTAGGCCATTGGGCCTGCAGTGCAGATCCGTCTGGGCTTGAATATTCTGATCGCTATTTTACCCATAACAATTATTATTATTATTATTTTCATAATCAAGTAACACATCAACATAAAAGATAGTAGATAATCAAAATTATTATATTGTTTCTCTCTTATACATTACTCAATCTCCAACTTCTTTTATTATGAAAAGATTAGGAAAAAAAGGTTGGGAGAGAATCCTAGTTGGTAAAGATAAATAAATTATATTATTAAGGATGTTATTTTCATTATATAGAGTACTTACATTGATAATTTAATTTTCAAATTAAAATATGAGTAACAATATCGATACCCAAAATTAATTACTATTCTCTATAGCATAACGTCTACAATTTCTTCATTTGTTTCAACTAAATAATACACCTTTCAAACAAAAAAAGAAAATCAAACCTGAAATTCTGTAATTTTGTTCCTGGTGCTATATTTTCAACATGTTGCACTTGCATGATAGCTGTCCGGCCAGCTTGTACATGTTTCAAATCATATATATAATATAATATATAACAAAACTCAATTCGATCCCATAAAACCCCAAGCCAACTTCACCATTTTCATCATTCCACACACTCTCTAAAACTGTATTAGTTTGTTTATGAAATATGGCGTGTTCAAGGGCATTAGCATCAGCAGCCCTTCTCGTCACCCTCAACCTGTTCTTCTTCTCTTTAGTAACCTCTTATTCACCACCACCACCACCGACTAATGAGCCTTCACTACCACCTACGACACCTACATGCCCTAAGTTCGATGCATGTCTTAGCGTGTTGAATTTGCCACTTCTTTTACATGGGGGTCATCCACCACCCTCTTGCTGCAGTCGCATTCAGCTTTTGGCTGAACTTGATGCCGCTGTTTGCTTGTGCGCTGCCCTTGATGTCGAAGCACTTGGTATCGACCTACAGTACTTTCCTCTCACATTGAAGTTGTTGATCAACAAATGTACAGGAAATGATGTTCCTGCTGGTTTCCATTGTGCTGTGAAGCCTTTACCACCTCCACCATCACTTTCACCTCCTCCACCACCACCTAAGACATTTTCACCGCCTCCACCACCACCTAAGGCACCTTCACAGCCTCCACCATTTTCTTCACCACCCCCACCACCACCTAATACATTTTCACCGCCTCCACCACCACCTAAGACGCCTTCACCTCCTCCACCATCTTCTTCACCACCCCCAGCACCACCTAAGACATATTCACAGCCTCCACCACCACCTAAGACTCCTTCATCGCCTGCGCCATCTTCTTCACCACCTCCACCACCACACCTTCATCGCCTCCACCACCACCTAAGACTCCTTCATCGCCTGCGCCATCTTCTTCACCACCTCCACCACCACACCTTCATCGCCTCCACCACCACCTAAGACAGATTCACCACCTCCAACACCACCTACGACGCCTACACCACCACCACCTGCACCTAAAGCACCCTCATCCCCACCTAAGACTCCTCCACCACCACCTCTTTATCCCAAGCCCGCTTGCCCTAAGTTGGAGGCATGTCTCAATGTGGTAGATTTGTTGCATCTTTTTATTGGCGGTTATCCTCCACCCCCTTGCTGCAGTCTCATTCATGGTTTGGTTGAACTTGATGCCACTGTTTGCCTATGCGCTGCCCTTAAAGTGGAAGCGCTAGGTATCAACCTAGACGTTCATGTCGCATTTGACTTGCTGATCAGCAGATGTACAGGGAATGATGACTACTTTGGCTCAAATGCTATTAAGTCTGCTCTATTTCTTTTTTTTCATATGCATGGTTTTTTGGATTTAGGATTGTCTATGGCCATGCCATAAATATTTACGAATAATAACGTAACCTTTTTCTTTTTTTTCATTCAACGTGTCTTCCTATTTGGAAGCAAAACGTGTATCATCACCAGATTTTTAATAAATGAATAAACATTGTGTTATTTTTTAATTTAAAGTGTACATGTTTCTACTTGATTTAATTTTTACTTTAATATAACCGAAAAAAATTTTGAACTTAAAGAGCTTAATTAATGTTTACAATATTTGATGGCTTATGATATGGTTCTCATTTTTGTTGTAGCACTAAGTAGTGCTTAAACAATGAACCTATAAAATTTGTTTTCTAAGCACTGTCAGTGTTTATAAATTATAATTTGTGAATAAAAGCTTATAAAAGGTTATAATTCACATATATATATATATATATATATTCACGAACTATTACTATTTTTCATAAACATGAAAATTCTAGCAAATAACACGTAAAAAAAAGTGTAAGTTTTAAAAATAAGACAGCAAAACCGATAATTAATTGCTATGATTCGCTTAATCCAATCAAAGTTTAGAAGAATAATAATTTGGTTTTTAATCTCAGCACAGATTTTGCGAGAGAATTTTATTACATACTTGGTTGTTACAAAGTAAACATTACAAAATAATTAAGAATATATTGTACAACATCATAATTACAGAATAAAACACAATCAATTGTAATAAATCATAATTGACAGCAAATTATTTTTGAAATGAACCTTGGATTTTTGCTTTGACTTACTTTCATTGAAGCTATATTGCTACATTGATACACTTGCCATCAATAATGCTTAGATTGATGATGCCCGACTTTATGCACTTGACTCTATAACAAAACAAGTCAACTACACCACGCAATGCTCAATATAGTTGACTATCCATACCAGGTGAAACACCCGATGTGGATACTATCGGTATATTTAATGGTAGTATCCATACCGGGCACCCGCCCAGTATGGATACGAGTAACCATATCGAGTGATGCTCGATACGAATACATATATTGAAAGTGGGTCGACCTTATGGTTGACCCATGGATATACTTATCCATACCGGTCACAAGCCCAGCATTGATAAAAGTATTCATACCAATCATTGCTCGGTATGAATAATTATATCCATACTGAGTATGTGACTAGTATGGATACTTTTATCTATACCCGGCTATGGCCCGGTATGGATACTTTTACCCATACCAGGTCACAGCCCAAAATGGGTATTTTTATCCGTACCGGCCTATTAGGTATGGAAAATATTTTAATATAAAAAAATATTTTTTTGGACAATATATATAAAATTTAATATTAAAAGAAAAATAACAACATTTATTAAAGAACCATTAATCAAATTTCAGCATATATCTAAAATGCATTTATGCACACACACACAGAGACACACATACATACAAATATATATATATATGTATATGTATATATTACCTAAAGTTAACGTATACCACCTAAAGTCACCCTACATCATGATATGTTATAATATATCAGTACATAATCCTATGATACATTATATTTTACTTGCCAAGCAACATATGAGTGTAATGCATTTTGTAAGGTTAGTAGCTCACTAGTAGGTTGTGGTAGCGGAACACTCACCATTACTTTATTCACACAAACTCACCAATAATTTGAACCAAGCTTGAGGTGATGAATTTTAACATTGGAATCTTTGGAGTCAATTTTCGCTTTCACCACCACTGTTCTTTTACCCATTCAGTCTAATAACTTGTAGTGGTTCCACTCGATCCATCAACTTGGCTTGTAGAACCCCGAGATAATGACTACATATATATAAAAATTTAAATAATTACTCCTATAAAAATAATTTAAATAATTACATTTATATATGAAATTAAATTGAAATAGTAAATAATATAAATTTCATAAATATTTACTTTCCCAAAAGATTCAGCACATTTGACACTTTTACTATCTCCCATTGGATTTGAGTTACTTAAATATTGTGTCTATGAAAAAAATAAATGACATATTGTGAGGAAACATGGATACCGTGTAAAACCCAAAACCTAAAATGATTTTTTTTTTTTTTGATAGATCGTGTTTTCGAACGGAAAATATCCGCGGGAATATTAAATTTTTGAAAAGCGGATTTAAAGAATAGAAAGTTTCAAAAATCATTTTCGAGTTAAATAAAAGTGAAGCAAATCGAAAACGAATCCATTCGGATAGATTTTGAGTGATTCAAAAATTTATCAGATGGAAGAATATTTTTCGATTTTGGATCGTACGGAATATTTTAGAAAGAAAAGGTAATTTCGAGTGCTAGGAGATAAAATCGAAATTTAAAAATAATTTCGGAGGTACATTTGAGTTATAAGCGGATTTTCGAATAGACGGAATTGAATTTGGATTCGAAATCGGAATGGGAGAATGGATAGAACAACAAGTGGCATGACTAATGTAAGGAATTGGACACATGTCAAGCATGCAAAAAGGAAGGGAAACAAGTGTCTCAAAGCTACCATGCATGGACGCCAAGTGTCAAGATTTTATAAAAAGTATATATATGTTGATTGAAAGAGAAAAGAGGAAGGAAATCACATGAATTCGGTCATTTTTCATCCTCCAAAACAGAGAGTCATTTTGAAATAGGGAGAGAGAGCTCGTGAGAAGTGAGAGCAGCCATCATCCACTCGATTCCACATTTCAAATCCGTCAGAGACAAATGAGAGTGTTCGGTCTTCAAACTTGATGTGAGAGTGGAGCTGACTTCTCCAACCAAAAACCAAGAGACTCTAGTAAGAAGGAAGGGAAGCAGCAGCTGCATGCATACCATTTTAGCTCCAAAACCGAGAAAAGCAAACAAGGAAGGAGGAGTGCTCGATTTTGTGAGCAAATGCAGATCTGTGAGCCAAGATAGTGAGAGAGAGGGCTGTTGTGTCCCATTCGGTCTCCAAAAGCAAAGCCAAGACAATCATCTTGCAAGAGAAAGGGAGACAAGACCGAGAGCACCAAGAGAAGCCAATCCCGAGAGTGATTAAGGGTTGTTATGGTGCTATGAGTCGGGTTTCAATTTCAGCAGCTTTGTTAGTGAATTTGAGAGCTATTTTGGACTAGCTTCAGCTCGAGCAGCAAAGGAAGGAAGATGTCAACTCATGCAACAGCTTGTTGGTGTAGATCCAAGTTGTTTTGGGTGAATTAGAGGTGACAGCCGTGACATGCAAGGTTCGGCTAAAGAAAGGAAATTGGACAGCCCTTCGCAAGCTATTTTCGAAAAGTTTCGATTAGTTTTTCGTGAGGTAAGTTGTATTTTTATGGGTATCGTTTCATTTTATGTTAAAGAATGGATGAATTTGATGATGACATGATTGGGTTTTAGGATCTAGAACCTCGTTAGTGCGGAGGTTCATTCGATATTGTTTCGATGTGTTTGCGAATGAATTTTGATGTTGTAAATGTGTGATAAATTCATTGCGTGGACTGTTTTTGTATCGATTGCGAAAGGGGGGGTTGTTTAGTTGTACATTTAAATTAAGTTATGCAAAAGATTGTAGTGCATTTGAATATGTTAAGTTGATGAGTTCGTAGAGTTAAATCGAGCAAAGGAAAGTCGATACGAGTAAGTTTTATGGGCTATTTTTGTGTGCAGTTTTTATGCATTGTTTAAGAGTTGTTATTGAGTTGTTTACAGACTGTTAGAGGGCTGTCAACATGTAGTATTTTAGGCTATATATGCACTATTTAGTGAGATGTAAAAATGCTAAGTATTGAACTGTCAAAGTGTCACGTAACGGGCTATCATTGTATTGTTTCGCGGACTGTTACGTGCTGTTTTTAGAGCTATTTTGATGCTATTTTAAGAGCTGTTAAGATGGCTGTATCATGCTGTTTTGAGTTAAAAATCATGGGCTGTTTTATGTTGAGCTGTCTCGAATGATTTCGTAAGCTATTTTATGAATACAAGCTGTTTCGAAGTGATGTAAGTGCTGTTTTTGCATCGAAACTATTAGTATGAATGTCGCGTGTTATTTTGATGATAATCATGGTTTCGAATAAGTGTTACGCACCATCTTGATGCACGGGCTGCTTTGAGTTCGTTTAGAAGTGTTTCGAAGCCGTTATGTAGTATTTATATATGCGATCGAATTCGCTTGTGACGTTACCTAAAAGATTAAACATTAAATGTATAAGGTAACACGAAGGAAATATTAAATAGGTTGTGAGCTTCCCAATAAGGCGACAGGTGAGAGGAATGTCTTTTAAAATTGATAAATGAATTCAAGCATGTTTTAATTAAAGCATTTATGATAGGTGTTTTGAAAATTTTATTCCATGATAAGTTGATTTACATCAAATCATATAATTTCATGAGATGTCATTTAAGTTAAATAATGATTATTAAATTTTATGTTATGAAATGTTATATAGCATTTAAATTCTACGAAGTATGTTATGAAGTAAATTTAAATGCATTATGATATCCTCCCGTATGAAATTTTATGTTTAAGAATAACAAGTAAATTTTATATGAAAAGCAGCTGATTTATAAATATTTTAATAACCTATGGTATTCCTTATGATATGTTTATGATATTGTCGGTAATGGTAGAGTACCCGAAAAGCGATGTAGGATTCCGCATGGGAGTTGCGATATAGGATTCTACCTCTTTCTAGGGTATATTATGATGCTAGCTTTTACCTGAGCAATGTAGGATTCCGTTCATAGCGATGTAGGATTCCGCTATTTGGTTACCAATTATATGGCGTTGTGATGTAGGATTCCGCTTTGCCATATGCCTAGGGTGCTATAGATGAATAAATGAATGGTGGTTGATTTACTTTATTACTATGCAAAGAATTTTTATTAACATGCATACCACCATTTTATTTATAGGATTATGTTATGTAGAAATTATATAAGCTGCTGAATTTTTATTGAAATTTATGAACTATTATGTTCAAGAATGAAATACTGATTTTCTATGAAATGCAACATATTTATAAACGTTTTATCAAGCCTATGGTATTTCTTAGGGTGATCTCATGATGTTATCTGTAATGGTAGAGTACTCTAAAGCGATGTAGGATTCCGCTTGGGAGTTGCGATGTAGGATTCTGCATCTCCCTAAGGTATATTATGATGCTAGCTTCTACTTGAGCGATGAAGGATTCCGCTCGTAGCGATGTAGGATTCCGTTACTTGGTTACAGATCATATGGCTCTGCAATGTAGGATTCCGCTTTGCCATATGCCTAGGGTGCCATAAGTGAATAAATGAATGGTGGTTGATTTACTTTATTACTATGTAAAGAATTGTTAATTAACTCGTATACCACCATTTTTATTTTACAAGTTTATGTTATATTGAAACGATATAAGCTGCTGGATTTGGTTATGTTTTGTGAAACATTTATGAAACATTAGGGAGGATATAAGTTTATATTTATGTATTATGTGCAATGATATAAGCTTATGTTTAAGTATTATGTTCAAATATAGAAGTTTATGTTTAATTATGAGGTTCAACAATATAAGTTTGTAACTAGGTATAATGTTCAACGACATAAACTTTTGTTTAAGATTAAGTAATATGAATTTTATAAATATTTAGGATGAATAAATTTCTTTTAAACTTTATGATTTTATGAAAGTTTAAATAGGAATGCATAATACTCACTAAGCTTTATAGTTCACTATTTCTTATCTGTTGTTATGAAAATCTCCCCAGGTGTAGGAGCAAATATTCAAGGCGAGCGATCTCCGATGTAAAGTTAGGCGAGTACATCCAACGATTGCTACTACGAAAATTAAAACAAGTATTTTGAGATATAATGAATTTATATGATGTAAATACTTTTGATTTTATATTGATGCTTACAATTTTATGCATATTAAAATAATTTTAAGTACAAAATAGTTTCAATTTAAATGCTTTGATTTTCATTTGAATGTGAATTTTGAGATGGACTTGAGATCCAATTTGAAAGTGGAGAATAATAGATGTATTCACAAATACTTATAAACTGATTTACAGGTGTTTGAAAATGTTGAAAATGTCAGAGAAACAGCCATTGTGCAGATTGAAAGTTCTCCATAAATTAAAAAAAAAAAAAATTAGGAATGATAAAATATGATGATTTTGCTCCACAGAGTCCTTTTGAGTCACCTATATAAAGACTATAAGGATTTCTGTTGAGGTGCCAGGAGGGCTCCGCTCAGATTCAGATAGAGAAAATCCGGGTTAGATCCTTTCATATCGGGAAAAAAAAATTATACTAAGTACCCCTGTTTTACAACACATAAATAACAAACTCAATATATAAAAGCTAGAATCCATCTATGAAAATTGTCTAACAAGAAAAACAATTAGAAAACCATTTGAAAAAGAAATTAGAGTTGAGAATCCATTACAATTAGTTTATTCTGATATTTATGGACCTATGAATGTTAGAACTAGAAGTGGTGTTTCATATTTTATAACTTTCATAGATGATTACACTCATTATGGTCATGTTTATCTAATCTCATATAAATCTAAAATATTAGATTGTTTTTTATTATATCTAAACATGGTGGAAAATTAGTTAGATAGAACTGTCAAAGTCTTGTGAACTGATCAAGAATGAGAATACCTCTTAGAACAATTTGAGACACTGTGTCAAGAGAAAGGTATTGTTAGACAATTGACTATTCTTAGGACTCCGCAACAAAATGGTGTAGCGGAAAGAAGAAATAGAATTTTATTAGAGATGGTAAAATCTATGATGGCACAAGCGAACCTCCCACTATCTTATTGGGGAGATGCACTACTGACAGTTGCTTATATTCTGAATAGGGTCCCTACTAAGTCAGTATCTTCCACACCCTATGAATTATGGACAGGTAGAAATCCTGATCTCACCCATATACGACCTTAGGGGTGCACAAGATATATACATGACTTCTCCAACAAATATAGAAAGTTAGGTGCTAGAGGAAAGAAATGTATCTTTATAGATACTCTGAACACTTGAAAGGATATGTATTCATAGGAGAAAATTCAAATGGAAGCGTAACTGAATTGAAGTCACATGATGTGAATTTCTTAGATAATTAATTTCCTAGCGGGGGTGAAGTTGGAAAAGATTTTCAATTTTACGAATTAAGCAAATCTCATGATGGTATGCGTTCAAACACCTAACTAGAGGTAGATAAAGAGTTGCTTGAATACTCTATGCAATACTCTATCTCTAGTGGGAGTGATAAAGATATTGAAAGAGCTCCTTTCATTTATTCCCAGTGGGAGCATAGGGACTAATAAATTAGTACCCTCGAAATCATCAATTCGTAGAAGCAACCGTAAAGTTATTCCTCGCAGTTAATTTGAGATCGAAGGGGAAGCTTTTATGCTTACTTTACATGATAGTAATGAGCCAAAGAATGTAAATAAGGCTCTCAACTTATCTGCTAAAGAATTTTAGATTAAAGCTATGCAAGAAGAGATGAAGTTAATGAAAAGCAACCATATCTGAGACTTGGTTGATTTACCACTTGATCGGAAAGCTATTGGAAACAAATGGGTTCTCCATATCAAGCATAGGGCAGACGGCTCAATAGAAAGGTATAAGACAAGATTAGTAGCGAAATAATATACTCAAAAGGATGATATAGATTATGAAGAAACCTTCTCCTCTATGGTAAAGTTTGTTTCAATTCGCCTTATATTACCCTATCGTTGCACATATGGATTTGGAATTGCATCAAATGGATATGAAGATAGGTTTTCTCAATGGAGAACTGAAAGAAGAAATTTACATAGAACAACTAGTGAATTTTGTTTCAAAAGGTCAAGAGCAAAAAGTTTATAAGTTCAAGAGATCTATTTATGGTCTGAAACAATCTTCCAGATAATGGTACCTTCATTTCCATGAATTAGTAATATCCTATGGATTCCAAATAACTGAAGAAGACCATTGTGAGTATGTCAAACTGGTAAAAGACAAATTCGTAATTTTATCTTTATACGTGGACGATATTTTATTAGTCGAAAATGATAAGGAGTTTATGATGACTATAAAATGATGGTTATCTTTAACTTTCAAGATGAAAGACATGGAAGAAGCTACCTATATTTTAGGAGTTAATATCAAAAAAGATTGTTTAAGGACGATCCTAGTTTTATCACAAGAGTTTTATATTAAAAAGATCCTTGAACTATTCTATATGGCTGATTATAAGCCTATAGATAGTCTTATCTCAAATGGATAAACTCTTAGTCTTGAAATGTGTCTTAAGACTCCATAAGAGCATGAAAAAATGCAAAGAGTTCCTTACTCCAATGCTATCGGAAGTCTCATATATGCTATGATGTGTACGAGACCTGATATCTACTATACAGTTGGACTAGTTAGTAGATATCAATCCAATCCTAATAAAAAATATTGGATCACCGTGAAAAGAATATTAGCATATCTGAAAGGAACTGCAGACTACTTCTTTTGCTACCAAGGTCATAATTTACATTTGGTTGGTTATACAGACATAGATTGGGGAGGTGACTTGGATGAGTGAAAATCTACTTCAAGTTATACATTTTTGCTCAGCCAAGGTGCTATCTCTTGGAGTAGCAAGAAACAGTCATGTATTACATTGTCCACCATGAAAGCTGAATTTATAACGTGTTAGCAATAGTTCAAGAAGCAGTATGACTTAAAAGATTTTTAAGAGATCTGATTTTAGAAGTTGATGCGGAGAAGCCAATTACCATTTACATTAATAGTCAGGCAGTCATTGCTTATACCAAAGATATAAAGTATCACAGTAAATCAAAGAATATAAAGACTAAATATAATTTTATCAGAGATATAGTAACAAAAAAAAATGTAATGATCAAAATATATCTACACATGAGACGGTTACTGACCCATTTACAAAATCTGTGACGAGAGATGTTTTTAAGTCACATGCTAGGTTTTTAGGTCTGTGTAGATTATAATGTTGTAATTGTTACTTTAAACTATATCCATTTGTTAATAAATACGTTAGATTTATTATATAATACTAGCACATATTCATTTCACTTGAATTATATAAAGTATGTCATCTGATTGGGGACTGGTATTTTTACACGTACAGTCATCTTGGTTACTAAGATGACAAGCCAAGATGAGACATATATATTTTTAGAGAATAAATTGGAGATTGTTCTCTCAAGGACTTGGAATATATGAAATGTCGTCTTGGTCATAGCCAAGATGAGATTCTATACTAAACATTAATAATAGAACCGCCGCTCATGATGTATCCCCACTATCATGAGAACCTGATTAAGCCAAATGTGAGTTTCTTAACTAGAGGCGCTTAAAGAGTATTTTTTAGAAACTTAGGTTAGACGTTAGGAGAGCGTCTGAATTAAAATCTGTACAGTGAATAATCTAAATATAATAGACATACGCGCCCCTATTGAGGGGCAAGATTCACTGGAACATGCGTTTCATACCGCGTGTGCTTATTGTGACTGACATGAAAAATAAGTGAATTTATCCCTAATTCCTCATTGTGTAAGTTCCATTAAAGTTTGTAAAAACTTTTACCTATGTCCTCAGTGATTATTCACTTTGTCTCAAAGTAACGGAATGATGTTTATATCATTAGTGTGTTTTCTATGACCATGATAATGTGGCCTATTGGACATTTCTATGATGTCAATCATTTTTGTTGATCGAAAGACGAAAGTGAGATAGGAAGATTTAATAAATTTTATTTTTATATATTTACATATCGATAGATTGTGATTTGGAATCACAATTATAATTATATGAAGTATTAGAAGATCAAGTATATTGTGTTAAAAAGATCGAATATGCTTGAACATATAAAATTCTATTAAATCTAGGATATAATTGTAACATACCCTCCCGATCCTAGTACGGTATACATATAAAATAGTTTATGCTCATAATGTTGAGGTAATAAAATAAATTAAAGTGTCAAGAGGTGAGATTGAATTTTAGCATGATTCCCGGACAGTACGGAGGTGATTAAAAAAATTTTCAGATAGTTAGGAGATGATTAGTAAAATTTTCGAAAAGTCTATAAAAGATTTAATAAAGTTCTTGGGGAGCTCGAATGAGTAAATTAAGTTCCGATAAAATTTCATGATCGTCCAAAAAGGGTTTAATAAGATTTCTGGATAGCCCGAATGGGTAAGTTGAAGTCTAGTATAATTTTCAAGTGGTCCAAAGAGGATTGAGAAAATTCCTGAAAGGTCCAAAAATGATAATTTAAGTAATAAATAAATATAATTATCCGCAATATAAAACCCAGAACTTCGTCCGACGGAAAACAAATTATTTTTCAATGGATCGTGTTTTCAAATGGAAAGTATCTGGGAGAATAATAATTTTTCGAAAAGCAGACTTAGTAAATTGAAAGTTTTAAAATTTATTTTTAAGTTGAATAAAAGTGAAACAGATCGAAAATGAATCCATTCGGATAGATTTCGAGCGATTTAAAAATTTATCGGACCAAAATATCCTTTTCTATTCAAAATCGTAAAAAAAAATTATATTTTTAGAGAAATAAAATAATTCTGAATGCTCAGAGGTGAAATCAAAATTTAAAAATAATTCCGGAGGTGTAATTGAGTTATAAGCGAATTCCCGAATGAGCGAAATCGAACTTGAATTCAAATTCGAAATTAGAATGAGACAATGGATAGATCAACAAGTGGCATGACTAATGCATGGATTAGACACGTGTCATTCATGCATAAATCAAGTGAGGCAAGTGGCACAAAAAGCTTGTGCATGAGTGGCATAAGTCACCAAGATGGAAGCCAAATATATATCAAGCTAGAAAGAAGAAAAAGATGAAGCACAAACATGCATTTGGTCACTCCTGCATTTTCAAATCCGAGAGAGAGAGAGCTTAGAGTAAGAAAGAGAAAGCTTCAAGTTACCGTTATCCATTCGGTCCTCTATTCATCAAACCGAGAGCTTCAAATCCAAGAGAAGCAAGATCCATCCACGAGAGAGAGAGCTTGAGAGACCGAAAGCTGTTCTTGCTTTTATTTGTTTCCTTTGGTCATCAACCTTTAGATCCGAGAAAGACAAATTGTTAGAGGCGTGAGAGTGTAGCCATGAGGAGGAAAGCTAAAGCAAGAAGAGAAGCGAGCAGCACCAAGAAGCAAGAAGCTCACGGGTGCAGCAAGCAAGAAGCCATATCGAGAGCTCACTCCAAGCAAAACCTAAGAGAATCAAGCAAGGAGGAAGGAAGGCTCGAGTTGCATGTGCCATTTCAGTCCCTAAACCGAGAAAAAGAAGCTTGACAGAGAAGAGGTCGCTACCAAGGTGAGTGTGAGAGGTGAGAGATCAAGTGCAGCACTCATTTGGAGGATTTTGAGAGCTATTTTGGAGTAACTTCAGCTCGTGCAGCAAGGGAAGGAAGAGCTCATGAAAAACAGCAGCTAATTGAAAGTTTTTTAATGCAATTTTTGAGTGAAATCAACACATGTAAGCAATGGAAAGCATGGAACTCGGTCAAGAGATGGAGTGTGAGCTGTTTTTACAAGACAACTTGTGATTTTTCAACATTTGAAGTTGTTTTTGAGCAAATCCAGCACTTGCAAGGGGTAAGTGCTGTCCTAGCTAAGTTTTAGTGATGTTTTGATTGATTTTTTAAGCTTGCATATGCGTTTGGATTGAAGGAAACTCTCGGCAAAGAGAAGAGTTTTGGGTAGTAACTTCGCAAGTGAATTTAGAAGCTTTCGATTCGATTTTTGTGAGGTAAGTGTGTTTTTATGAGCGTCGTTTCGTTGGAAATATCTTGATTATGCTATTGAAAGAAATTCGATGATATTATGTTTGGGATTTAGGATTTAGAACCTCGTTAATGCGGAGGTTCGTTTGCTTGTGATTTTGATGAGATATTAGATTTATTTAAATGTTGATTTTGTTCCTAAAAATCTGTCGTAGTAGGGGCAGTTATGTTGTGACTTTAGTTTCGATTCTATTGTCTTGGAAAATGATGCGTAATGGTGTATTTTAAAGTGTTGAAGTGTTGCTTGGTTATTGAAAAATTGTTTCTGGATGATTCGGATGACTTTTCTTTTTGTTCGAACGTGTTTAGTTTGCAAATTTTATCATCAAATTGAAAATTGGATATGAGAATTTTAAGCTGCCATGATGTTTGTTTAAGCTTTTTAAAATGATAAATCTTGACGTTAAGATGGTTTGAAATATGTTAAAGTGACTTGGATAATTTTCGTTGTGGGTGAAAATGTTTTACTATCAAATTTTGAAGTCAAAATGTAAATGGAATTCTTAATGTATAAGCTACCATGATTTGAAATAATGGATATTGAAGTGTTAGACTTTTATTTTTAGGTGATTTGCATGGGTTTATAAGTGATATTATGTTAGAATCGTTTGGAAAACTAAAATAAACGCTTAAATTGCTAAAAAGGATAATTCGCGACAAAACTTGTCGTAATCGTGAAATGTATTGTGTTTATGGTTTCGCTTAGAATTAACACCATATGGAATATGATAAGTGTGATTGTGATGAAATTAATCAAAAGTAATAGATGGTGCAAATATTGATTTAAGTTTGGTTAACATAGAGATGTTAATTCGAAAATTCCATTTAAAGCATTAGAGCGGAAAGTAAATATGTTCAATTGACGTTGTTTACTATTTGAAAAATGATGCTTTGAAAATCTTTATATTATTCGACGTTGAGTGATTGATGTTCAATGATAGAAATGATTTCATGAATAGCATAGTTGCGACGTACTTATATTAAAATGTTAAATTATATAGGTATCGAGAAGGTAAAGGAAATCAAAGTTGAGAATTTTCACGAATTAGAAAATCGGGAAGTTTCCGTGAGTTAGAAATCGGTGAGTATAAATTATTTTACGAATTGATAAATGCATTCTAGTATGTTTTAATGTGAGTGCAAATTATTTTACGAATTGATAAATGCATTCTAGTATATTTTAATGTGAGTGTAAATTATTTTCAAATCGTTAAAAGTATTTTATTCGTTTTAGTATGCTTCCAGGATACATTATAAATGTTTAAGCATTATATGAATTTATACTTGTTGACGTATAAAATTGGTCAACTAAGTTCTTCCAGACTCAACACTACATGAACGACACGTGTAACTTGTAGTAGAGAATAAGAGGAGTAAAGATGACAAAGGTAGAATGCAAGACAGTAAGGTGTTTAAGTGGTTCGGCTAAGTTTGCCTACATCCACTGTTTGTTCTCTCAATATCTGGACAGAGCAGTAGCCAGTTTTTCACTAAGTATTTCGCTCTTGTGTTACAGAGAAAAGCTTCTCCTATTTATAGAAGGAGAAGTGCTACAGCGATGTATAATGTGTTAAACTAGAATGATTACAGTAGTTAATGAACCTGACTTCCATTTAATGTAGTCGGATTACATTAAATGCAAGGGACAGGTGAAAAATATGCATGACTAACCCACGCAGATTAGGTGTGGTGATCTATACTTTGAACAGTAATCTCTGACAAGTTTGGCATGCAAGGCAAGATAAGTGATGATCTGGCATGGCCTGGCATAATAGTGAGCGAAGTGAGGGCTCCAGGCGGACTGGAGTGTCGAAAGATGGGGAGAACTGATCGGCGATCTCAGCTTCTCGTAGGCAGGTCTGGCTTGATATGGAGCGAACTCAGCTTCGCGATGTGGGCAGCGCACACTTTGCACTACGCTTGGAAGTATACATCGTACGCTCGTGCCTCACTTCGCTGGGGTGTCACTTCGCAATAGATGTTTGAGTATACTGCACGCTGCAGGCCTCATGTAGGGCTTGATGGTTTCCTCTGATGAATAAGCTGAACTTGGACTTAACCCAGATAGGCCAATCAGTTGGGCTTTTATCAGGCCACATTGGCATTACTGAAAATACCCACAACAATACTAATGTTATTAGTTATAAATGTTTTATAAATGCATTTAAAGAAACGTTATCGCATAAAATTATTTATGAAATGAAATTCCATGCTCTTAGCGTTAAATTAAAGAAATGTGTTATTATGATTAAATTCTTTTAGCATGAAAATTAAATTTTCAAGTACAATTAAAGGAAGTTTCAAAACCAATAGTTATCATACTCCTCATTATTTGACTGAGATACGACTGTTATCTGGCCGAAGTACTTTATTGCACGTATGACATGTCTTTGGGGGAAAGTCCACTAACTATTGAGGGATTGAGTCTGTTATTCAAAGTACTATTATGACTGATGTCTTATACATAGCGAGGTAACATTCTGCGGCATAGTGGTTTATGACTGAGATTGACCGTCCCCACCACCAGTGTCCTAGGACCTAGCGGTGATCATGATTTTCCTGGGTTCCATTGGATACATGTTTATGATTGATGATATAAGTTACGAACTCATGTTTATGTTACGAATGAATTTCAAATGAAGCATGTTATGGAATGAATTTTACGATGCTTATACTTATGATTCAAATAGATATATATACTTTATTGATGTATGTAATTATGTTTCCAAGCAAATATATATATAAATGATTATATAACAACATGAGATTTATGTTTCGAAATAGTTATTATGAAACTTAGAATTTTTAAATGATTTTTAGGGAGATTTATTTTGAAAAGAAAGCTTAATTAGAAATGCGTAACACTCACTGAACTTTTTAGCTCACTATTTTCTTGTTTTATTTTTATGAAATCTTCCCAGGTATAGGAGCAAGTACTCAAGGTAGTAAATTTCTGGTGCAAAGTTAGGCGAGCTCATCAGACGATTTTTGCTGTGAAATTAAAGTAAATATTTTGATGTATAACAGATTTAGTATAATGTAAATGCTTTAAATTTTATATTAAAGATTACGATATTACACATGTAAAATGTTTTTTTAAGTTTGAAATGGTTTTGACTTAAATACTTTGATTTGTGGTTGAACGTGAAATTTTAAATAGACCTGAGATCTAATTTGAGAGTGGAAAAAAAAATGTATGTATTTAGAAGTGTTTATAAATTGATTTACAATTGTTTTGAAAATATTGGAAACATAGAAGAAACAGCTGTTGTGCTGTTGAAATTTTTTCATTCAAATTTTTAAATGATTAAAAAATGAAACTGTATTACGACTTTATTCAATAAAGTCCTTTTAAGTCATCTGTACGAAGACTGCAAGGATTTCTGTTGGAGTGCTGGAAGGGCTCCGTTCGATCTCTACAGTGGTAATCCGGGTTGGGTCCTTTCATAATAATGAACAAATTAATAATCTTTTGTATAGAAGTACAATTGAGATTTGAAAAGTAAGTTATATCACATATATTGTTGTTCATAGGTCACATAGTATATTTACTTGTATGAATGCCTATACTCCTTATTATAAAGAGGTCATTAGTGTTTTCTCTGTTAATTCTGTTTGGCTTAACTTGTATGAGTGAGAGATGTTAGGTTAACTGGATATTAGGTCAAGTCCATCCAAAATAACCCAAACCCCAATCCCAAGATCCAAATAACTTTTGGATCAGTTTGAGTAACTGATGGACCAGTTACTTCAGGTTAAATGAAGCAACTGCTCTCGGCAGTTAAGAGCAATTAACTGCTCCATAAAATGCCAAGAAATGTGGTTGTGCAAGAAGAATTCAGTCTTGCATCAGAAACATTCCAAAAACAGAGAGCAAAAAGTAAAAGCAGAAAACAAAAAGGTTGCTAAAAAAACAGAGAAAGAGGGGCAAGGCAAATAATACCGTGAATTGAAGTTTCCTTCCATTCTCGTAATGAAATCTGATCCCAGTTGAACAACCAGAGATCCAGATCACTTTTTGCTGAAATCTGGTATGTTTTGTGCATTTGTTTAACTGTTTTTCAAGTTTCGAATACATTATATATACTATCATGTGCGTGAATGTAGTTAACACAAGTAAATCTTTTAAAAGTATATTTTTTGCAAGTAAATCTTTTCAAAATAGATCTTTTAGTAGAAAGGTCTTGGTTGTTTGATTGTCAATTAAGAAACCACATTTAAGTTGTAGACTATTCGATTAAAATTATTTTTAAAGCACTTTTAGGTTGTTAATAAATTTACCAAAAAGGATATGAAAGAAAGTAGTAGTAGACTTCATTATCAATTTGTCCTCTTGCAGCACAGTCAAGACCAATGTTTGTAGTTTTTCCACCAATGAAACAGAATTCAAGCCTCATGTCTATAGTTTAATGGAGTTATTTTCTAATTTTAATGAGTGATTCTTTAGACAAATCTCAAAATATCTTTTAGTACTCTGTACTCTATTGGTGAATTTTATTTTGATAACAATCCTTAATCACATTGACCTCTGCTTACTACAAGTTTCATGATGACCAACACATCCAAGGATAATTTTGAATGAGTGATTTACATAGGAAGAACATTCTCACTTCATACCATCATAAATGATAACTACAAATATATAATACATTAACAAAATATGAAAAGGAGTTCCTAATAGTAACTCACAAGCTCATAATAGATGGCCTGGAGTATCAATGACCCGGACCTTGATCCCCTACACAATGCCCACAAAACGAAGTATGAAAAAAAGTTCCCAATAGCAACTCACAAGACTTCCTAATTGGTAGAGGTTTTGGTTCCGCCAAACTCCATGAATGAAAATATATAGACAGTGTCTATAGAAAACAAATATGGCATATAAATTCATGACAAACAATACCAAAAACTAAAAATATATATTCTTAGTGACTATATATGCATCAGCATAAGATTAAAAAAAAATGATATGTGTGTGTATTAGCCAAAACCAATTGAAAAAGAAAAGAAAAAAAACACACACACACACTCACATAAAAATATGTATATATATAGAAAACTTGTTAAAGCAGAGTTCTCAGATTTTTTTTAAAAAAACAAAACGTGAATAAAAGTGGAGACTATGTGTTTATATTTATTAAGAAAGTGTAATAGGGTTATAAGTTTATAGAGATATTAACAAAATAAAATAGAGGTAGATTAGACATTTTAATCTTTAAAAAAAAATAATAATAATAATAACTCAAAATAATCCACCTGGAGAAGCTTAAAATTTGAGTTTCTCCAATTAGACTTTTTTTTTTTAGTTTTTTTAATTCCCTAAAAGATCTACTGGGATCTCAATCAAAATATTGTAAAAAAAATCAAGTAGAGTTTTTGCATTAAAAAGTATTTTTGACCAGTAGATAAACTATACCAAATGTACACCAAGGGGGCTCACATAAGGCACGGCTCAAGGTCATGGTCAAAGAGTAGCTCATGACACATGCTTAGCTTACTATTTCCTTAACAGTGTGTAAGACCCGAAAAAAAAAAAAAAAAAAAATTCTACTAGTGGGCAAAAGCTACTCTATCTTCTTATTTCAATAAAACTCTATGAAAAGGAAAGAAGCTTCATCAAACAGGAAGATTCTTATAATGCACCAAAAATACCTTCGAATGAGAAGAATTATATTACAAATAATATAGAAATAATTAATTACAATTTTATTTAGTATTTAAGTATTTAATGTAGTTTCATGTAAAATAGAAATTGAAAGAGAAATCATAGACTCCAAGTGCAGTGATGAAAGAGCCCATTCATTAAAAAATAGAGGCCATAAAGCACTGCCTTCTCTCACAAATTCAATCCCAAAACTCAGTACATTTTCACACCAATTTCCAACTCAAGTTCAAAATTATTTTTAAATCTAATAAAATGTGCCATATTTTTGTTGTTTTTTTTTTTTTTTGTAATTTTTCTCTAATTGAACTTATTACAACTACCGAGACCACTGTGATGGACATGATGATAAGTTCGGAACACAACATTTTTATAGAGGCCCTTATTCTAAGGGGAAAACTATCCTTATCACTTTAAAGAGACTTAACTGTAATTTGCCCATACACAGAGAAGAGTCAAGTGATAATTATCTGTATTGCTACTGATGGTACTCAAACCTACGCACTCATTGTTGGATGTAGGTGTGTTGTGCTACCCAGGCACAACAACTTGGAGCTTTCGATGTTAAATTTAGTACATTTTTAAGAAATAAAAATTGGAAAGACCAAAATGGCATTTCAATAGTTGTTGTTAACACATTCTACTTAATTACAAAGGTGTAGTTGTAGATACTGAATATCTTCTATCTAGGTGAATCAAAGCCACCGTCAAGGGGTTCGGTATAATTTCCTCTAGTTTTAAATCGAGTGCTACTTTGCCATTATTTTTAAAACTAAAGGTATTGATAATATCCACATGTATAATTATTATAGCATCTGTAATGCAATAATCTATTTAGATTGAATTTTTATCATATAGGATGGATGGATAATGAGAAAAAAAAAAAAAAAAAATCTCTTTAATGCAATTAAGAACGCAAACATGGAGCTGATATGACAAAAAAAAAATTAGAGAATACGGTGATTAGTTTCTCAATTGAGAAACTCTCTTACAAATACAGGCTAGAATTTATTCCTCTGTGTAACTAATTAAAAGTAATGAAATTTATCTTATTTTCCATTATTTTAATTGTAAAATATAAAAGAAAAGAAAGAAAAATATGTATTTTGTGGTGATTGGTTAAAAGTTAATTTATATTTTGTTTTAAATAATTACATTTGAAAAAGAGAATAGGCATTTTGATATTTTTTTTTTGAAGTGGATCTATATTAAAAAAATTTATTGACATAATATAAATAAAAATCAATGTTTAAAACGTCAATTGTGTACCGAAAGAAAACAACAAAATTTGAAGATAATGGAAATAAAAATTTGAAAGGATTATTAAAGCAGCACGTGTTGTGGTAGTCCGGTTATTTATAATGGAGATAGTCCAAGAAAGTATGATAAAAATTTCAAAAGTTAGAACGAATGGTCTGAGATTTTTCAGTTTCATTGTCTGGACATGGGCAATTGCTTTTCATTTTGATAAGATTAGACATGTGCAATTATTTTGATAGAGACACAATCTTTGGCTTCAAATGTATAAAGATATGCGGTGAACATACATAGTGTCTCTATCAAAACAATTCCACACATCTAACCTTATCAAAAGGCATTTACACATCCTTTTAAAAAAAATTTTAAAAAAAAGGCATTTATACATGTCCAGACAAAGAAAATGAAAAACATCAGATCATTCATTAAAATATTTGAAATTTGGATTAACTTTCTTGGACTATTTCCATTATTAATAATTGGACATTATTATTAATTGGACCACCGTGACACATGTTGCAATAATAATCCTTATATTCAAATCTTGTTTTTTTTTTTTTTTCATTAATTACCTATACATCACAAAGTATTAAATACTATAAATATTACTTGATACTCTTGATCAAAGTTTTTGAGAGATAATGTAGAAATGAAACTTTCAAAAGTGGAAGAACATATCGACATCAAGCGAAAAAATTGCCTCTAACATCAAGGGGTTGGTAAGCACTCTAACCCAACGCAGCAAAGAGAAGGCATACTAAGCGGGGATTCCTCCAATGAGGCAATTCCCTTAACTCATGTCTTGTTTTTGTTTGTTACACAATTCATGTTTTAAACATTGCTATAGGAATTTTATTTTATCATAGCCCTACTATGTATTTTTTAGTTTCCATTTATGATACATCAATATATATATATATATATATATTTAAATATAGATCCATTTTGACCAAAAAAAAATATAGAAATGTACATTCTCTTCTCCCATATAATTATTTAAAGTGAAATATATATTAACTTTTTACCAATCACCATAAAATATATATTTTTCTCTCTTTTTATATTTTACAATAAAAAAAAGAAAAAAGAAAAATGAGACAAATCTTACTATTTTTAATCGGTTAGAAAGAGTAAGATACTTATATTTGAAATCTTTTTTTTTTTTTTTGCCACATTGCTCTGTATTTGGGTTAAATCATTGCATTGGGGAAAATTTTTTTGTCTCATTATCTATCTATCATATCTTATAAGAAATTCAATCTAAATAGATAATTGAATTGGAGATGCTCTAAATTATACATGTACATATTATCAATATCCTTGGTTTTAAAAACAATGGCAGAATCGCCCTCGATTTAAAACTAGGGAAATTATTCCAAACCCCTCGACATTAGCCTTGATGCACCTAGATAGAAGAGATTCAGAATCTACAACTACACCTTTATAGTTAAGTAGAATCTATTAACAACAAATATTGAAATACCATTTTGGTTTTTCTATTTTTTATTTCCTAAAATTTACTGAATTTAATGTTGAAAATATGGCACATTTATTGGATTTATTGGATTTAAAAATAAATTTGAAGTTGAGTTGGAAATTGATGCGAAAATGCATGAGTTTTGGAATTGGATTTGTAAGAGAAGGCGGTGCTTTTATCACCTCCATTTTTGAACCAAAGGCCTCTACTACCACTACACTTGGAGATGGATTTTGTTTTTCCACTATTTTATATTTTTTCAATCTTGTGTTGTTTTTGGGTTTTATATATATATATATATATTCTAGGAGAGAATTGCACGTTACTCCCCCGAGGTTTGTCCAAAAACAGATGGAAACATACTTATGGTTTTATTGCACAAAACCCCCATAGTTAACGTTGACTTTTGTCAACGTTAACTCAGTGAAGGGCAATTTAGTCCTTTCACTCGAGATCTGGAAAATGACTGTCTTCATCATCTCACCCGCTCACCATCGCCGGCCAACTTCATCGCCGATCACCACGCAAACCAAACGCAGAAAACTCTCCATTTCTCTCTTCCCTCTCCGGTCCGTCCAGCTTCTCGTTCAGCTCCATCACAGGTTCACCACACAAACCAAACACATAAAACTCTCTCTTCTCTCTTCCGTCTCTTCCCTCTCCAGTCCACACAGCTCCATCACACGTCCACCACAGAAAACCAAACACAAAAAACTCTCTCTTCCCTCTCCAGTTCATTCAGCTCCATCACAGGTTCACCACACAAACCAAACACATAAAACTCTCTCTTCTCTCTTCCGTCTCTTCCCTCTCCAGTCCACACAACTCCATCACACGTCCACCACAGAAAACCAAACACCAAAAAAAACCATCTTCATCATCTACAAACATAAAATCCAAACATACACACAGAAACCAAACACAGAAACCAAAAATAAACATGAAAAGAGTGATACATCGTCATCGTCCAGATCGGAACGGAAAGCCAGATCTGAGCGACGGTGGAGAGGGAAGAGAGTGATAGAGCTGTGCGACGGTGGAGACGAACAGATTGGAGGAACGGGAAGCCAGATCTAAGCGACGGTGGAGAGGAAAGAGAGTGATAGAGTTGTGCGACGGTGGAGACGAACAGATTGGAGGAACGGGAAGCCAGATCTACGCGACGGTGGAGAGGGAAGAGAGTGATAGAGCTGTGCGATGGTGGAGACGAACAGATTGGAGGAACGGGAAGTTCAGATCGATGGAGTGGAGGAATGAACCGGAGGAAGAGAGAGAAGAGAGAGAGGAGAGAAATGAAAAGTTTTAATGGTGGGTGAGAGGTGATGAAGTTGATCGGCGATGATGGTGAGTGGGTCAGATCGGTGGAGTGGAGGAAGAAGAGAGGGAAGAGAGAGAGAAGAGAGAAATGAAGAGTTTTAATGGTGGTGAGAGGCGATGAAGACCGGCGATAATGGTAAGTCGCTCAGATCGGTGGAGATAGTATGGATCCTATGAGAAGACCAAAATGCCCTTCATTGTTAACCAAAGTTAAGTTAATAATGAGAGTTTTGTGTAATAAAAATAAAACTATATTTCCATCTGTTTTTGAGCAAACCTGAGGGAAGTGTTGTGCAATTCACTCTATATTCTAGTATACATCTAAGGAATATATATACATTTGATAGAAAATAAATACGAAATTATATTATAAAATATGTGGTTATAATTGATGATACATTATAACAATTGAATACACGTGATTACAATCAATAAATGTGATCACGTTAATCACATTTACGGATTATAATCACACATGTTTAGTTATAATTATATCTAATAAATTACAATCACTCATTTTGGAATATAATCATGTATTTTTTTTTATCAAATATATGCATATCTCAAGTGTATCTAAGGGAGCCCCATATATATATATATATATTATTTTTTCACAAAAATATAAAAAATAAAAGAAAATTTAACATGCTATCAAAGCTTTTGACAAAAGATATAATATGTTCGTGCTAAACTCTCGCAAAATAGAAACTCAAAAAAATAAAATAAAATAAGTAGCTTATTAAAAGCTAACTTGAGCTTACATAGGAGGGAGAGTGTTTGAGAGTTACATATGTGAAGTGAAAAACATAGGATGAATCCTACATTAATATATATATATATATATATATATATATAATGCTTTTATAATTATGTATACTCTAAATTTAAAAAGTAAAAACCAATAAATCAAATTCATCCATTGCGTTTGAATTAAATAGAAAGGAGAATTTGTGTTAGGAGAGAGAATGTAATAAATGAATTTGATTGGTTGGTCATTACTTTTTAAAATCAATTATACTTGATTATAAAAGCCCTATATGTATGTGTGTGTGTGTGCATATATATATATAAGGATATATATATATATATAAGGTCTCCTTAGGCATACTTGGGGTATCAATATAACGAAAAAATATATATATAGTTATTGTGATGTGATCCCTGTATACAAAAATATGAAACATTCATAGTCAAATTGAAATACAACTCCAAGAAAAATTAAATCAAGTTTGTAAGAAGAAAAAAAGAATTTTGACTCATTAATTATATGTCAATTAAGAACCAAAGTTATAAAAAACTTTGACCAAATAATTAGACTCAATCAATAATTAAAATTATCAAAGAATGATATTGACGTCCCTCCTAAGACATAAACGAAAAGATGAGAGATAAGTCATATTTGATCACCACAAGCGTAGCCTGATAAGATCACATGTTCATGAAGAATAAAGGAGAAAATTCTCTCTTTCAATTAAATATAATCGGTTGTATCATATTATTGTTATTCTTACTTAGGGTTACAAGCCTTTTATAGTTAAAAATAAAAATAAAAAAATAACATGAAACTCTAACCCCTTAACAACTGAACTCAATTAAGCACACTCATCAGCTTAATTAAATTAAATGTCTTAACCAAAAAGCCTAACATAAAATTAAATAGGCTAAACTAAATTAAAACCAAACTCATAATACAAATTAGGTCAAAATTAATTCCAACAAATAAATAATAATCCAATTAACTCTAGTTAGCCTTCAATTACCTTCGATTAGTAGTGCACAAAATCTTTGAGATTAAACCCAATGATCTTCAATTGTCTCATTGTCTAATTATCTCATTGTTCTCCACGACTGCTATCTTGATTTTTATCAAATTGTATTCTAAAATTGCTGAATGTAATTTATTATTCTTAATTATATTTGATTACAACTAAATGAGTCAAATTACATTTATAATAATCGACAAACAGAATCACATTTACTGATTATAATCAAATATATTTAGTTGTATTATGATATAATAAATTATAATAAATAATTTTATAATATAATTATTCAATTTTTTTTTTTTTTTTGTCCAATGGATCGTGTGGGTGTGTATATATATATGTACCTTCTTTATGTACATTGTTTTATGTTAAATTCATCGTATACTACTAACGAAAACATATGAATACCTCAATTATGAAAAAGTGTCATATCATTGAGAAAATTCAATTAATAATTAATTCACTTTGGATTAAAAATTAGTTCAATTATATGTCTCTCACTTTCATTCCCCCTCTTTCATCTCTTCTCTTTCTCATGCTTTCTTTCTCTTACTTTCTCTCTTTCTCTTATTTCTCTTTCTTAACAACATCATCTTTCTATCTTACAACCTTTCTTTTTGTTTGAAGAGGTGTTTTTTATTTTAAAAGTTGAGTAAAAATTATAAATGTTATCTCTAATTTAAATAGTTGAAAAAAATAGTTTTAAAAAATTTGGAAAAAAAAATACTAAAGATGAAATCAGATCTTGCCAGGAGATGCAACAACGAAAGGCAACCAAGAGTGAGAGAGAGTAAAAGGAAGAAGGAAAAGAGAGTTGTGTTTGAATGGATTCATAAATATGATGGTTGTGTTGGTCTATTGGTGTTATGATGTGGGTGAAGAGTGAAGTGAGGCTTTTCTATTAATTTTTTGTTTGTGTTATGTTTTTTATGAGGGAAGTTGAAATTTAAATCTTATATAAGAGAAATAAAATCTAATAATTTTAATTATTTATTATTTTTTTATAGTAATATATCATTAAATTATAAAAAAAATTTAGCAAAAAGAATGATAATGAAAAATCCTTACATTAAGAGATGATGATGTGAGTTAATCATGGTGACGATGAAAATGCAAGAGATTTAAAGGTGATGAAATTGAAGAGAAATGACGATGTGATGATAAAGAGAAATGATGATGGAGGATGTTGGTGATAAATAGCTGATAACGATGACTGAGTTAAATAAACATTTAAAAATTTAGAGAACAACTAAAAAAAAACAATTAATATTTTATTTTCTATACAATAAGTACAAATAGTATTTGAAATTTACCCTCTCGGACCATGGACTGATGGAGTATTGGTAGGGGTAATTTGTTGATATACTGGAACAGAGGTATTCAGCCATTATTTTATAAATTAAGGAGTTTTTTTTTTTAAAAAAAAAAAAAAATTATATCCCTTATATACGAGAAAGGTAGAAAAACCACTGAATCTGGTTTTTTTTTTTTTTTAACGGTTCTTATCAACTTTCTTGTATTATTATAATAGTAGAATCATAAAGTTTTGTTATGACATGTGTATGTAAAAAATCCCCAAGACAAACTTCGAAAAGACGAAAGAAAAATAATTGTTGATTAGATATCACACACACAGACTGAATTTGCACCGTAGACGTGTTGAAACAAATCTACATAAGACAGTTCAAATTATGATTCAAGTCACTCTCATCTGTTCTGTTAGGACTAGATGACTTTGTCGTATTCAAGTTCAAGTATATTTTAGCCACGCGTTATCTTAACGTAAAAAGTTTCCACGTTTTGAATCAAAGGTCATGTCTGCAGACTGCAGACAAGAAAAAAAAAAAATCATCATTGGGTTTTGGGCTTGAGAAAAAAAACAAAGAAGAAGGGATCGAATTATTTAATAATGAAAACAACAGGATTTAAAGATAAGGATTATTATAGCGACCCGTGTCGTGGGGCCCAAGTATTAATAATGGAGATTTTTTTTTTAAAAGATTAATAATGTAGATAGTCCAAGAAAGTTTCAGACATCCGAATCAATGCTTTGATATTTCCATTATCATTGTCTGGACAAAAGCAATTGTTTTTCATTTTGATAAGATTAGACGTGTGCAATTGTTTTGATATGGACACAATATTTGTCTGCAAATACCCCCCAACTCTACAAAGATTTGCGGTGAACATACTTCGTACATTGTGTCTACGTCAAAACAATTATTGTCTTATTAAAAATCATTTATACATGTCCAGACAATGAAAATAAAAAATATGATACCATTCATTCAGATATTTGATTTTTTTTTTTTTTTTTACAGAGTCCAAATAATTGGACCACTATGACACGTGTTACTTTAAAATAATCCTCATCTTCAAAACATTTTTTTTCCTTTTTATTTGTTTTTAATAACAACTTCATGTTGGAATCTTCTTATTTTACACGATTCACGTTTTAAATATTGCTATGTGATATTTATTTTATCATGACATCTCCGATATCATTACCCCTCCAATGCTATTACATATTTTTTAGTTTCTATTTATAATAATATATCAGCAATTCCTTTTAACATGGATCTACTTTGACGAAAGAAAATATAGAAATACACATTCTCTCCTCCAATGTAATTGTCTGAAACAAAATAAATATAAACTTTTAACCAATTACAATAAAATATATGTTTTTCTCTCACTCCTTTTATATTTTATAATTATAGAAAGAGAGAAATAAGATAAATTTCACTATTTTTAATCGGTTAAAAAAAAAGTGAAAATCCTAGTTAGTATTTTATCGCTTTTTTTTTTTTTTTTTTTTTTGCCACATTAGATCTATATTTGGATTAAATAATTGCATATAGGAGAATTTTTTGATCTCATTATTCATTTATCCTATCTGACAAAAACTTTAATCTAAATAGATAATTATCTTAGAAATGCTCTTATAGTTAGATATGTGGATATTATCAATACCCTAGGTTTTAAAAATAATGCAAAATGCCCCTCAATTTAAAACTAGGGGAAATTATTCCGTACCCCTTAACGTTAGCATTTATACACCTAGACAGAAGAGATTGAGTATCTACAACTACAATAGGGTTTCTCTTTCACTTTTTTTTTGTTAATATTTTGATAATTTAGTGACACATCGGTATTTAAAAAAGTACATGATATTTTGATTCTTCAACCCTCGCAATTAAGCAGAATCTGTTAACAACAAATATTAAAATGTCATTTTGGTCTTTCTACTTTTGATTTTTTAAAATTTACTAAATTAAGAATGGAAATGTGGCACATTTTATTGGATTTAAAAATAAGATTGAAATTGAGTTGAAAATTGATGTGAAAATGTATGAGTTTTGGAATTGAATTTGTGAGAGAAGTCAGTGCTTTTATGGCCTCCATTTTTGAACCAATGGTCTCTTCCACCAATGCACTTGGAGGTGGTTTTTGTTTTTTCAAGTATTTTAATATATTATTTTCCGTTTTTTTCCCTTTGAACTATTATTCTTATCTTGACATTTTAATTTCGTTATCAAATTTTATGTTATTTATTTTTAATATATTTGTTAACCATTGTGATGATGAAGATGAAGACATTTGATGGTGATGAAGTTGAGGAGAAATGGTGATGTGATGATAGAGACATAATGGAGGATGGTGATGACAAATAGCTAATGATGGTGATTGAGTTAAATAAAAATTTAAAAATTTAGAAAAAAATTATTATTTTATTTTCTATACGAGAAGGGCAACATAGTATTTGAAAAAGTAAATTACAAAAAAATTACCTAGTTAAAAGTTTTTACAAACGGAACAATTGTTTCGATATAATTATAATTTACCCCCCTCTCGTTAGTAAGTTTCCGTTATATATAACCGAAAATAGTTTAAAAGGAGCAAAAGACGAAAATGTTCTTGATTGTTGGAGTTGACCGTATTAACCGAGTAAAAAATTGAAAAATCTTTAAAAAATTATGTGTAGTTGATGACAATGCCTGTTAGATTTTTTTTTTTTTTTTTTTTTTTTTTTATATAGGATCTAGGTTTTCAGAAATTAGAAACCAGATTTTGGGTTTCCAGTTGTCTGAAAACCCAGATTCTATAAAAATTATCCTAAACATCATCAACAATCATCAATCCACTTACTCAACATCATCAATCCACTTCTGAAAACCCAAAAAATGATCTTAAACATCATTAATCAAACTCAACATAATCAACCTCAGGTTCATTGTCGAACCCAAAATCTGGGTTCACGAGATCCCAGAATTTGGGTTCCTTGTGAACCCAAATTTGAGTTCGTCTCAGTTCTGGGATCTGGGAGAACCCAGAATCTGGGAGAACCAAGATCTAGGTTCCTCACGAACCCAGATCGGGTTCGAGAAGAAGATTAGTGGAAGAAGAAAAGAAGAGAAGAAGAAGCAGAAGAAAAGACAGAGAAACACGGCGAAAAAAAAAAAAAAGAGATGGCTGAGGGAAGAGAGATAGAGAGAGAGAGAGAGTATTTTTAAAGTTTTTAAAATTTATTTTTTTTAAATAATAAAACATTTAAATGTTTTAAAATTTATTTTTTTTTAAATAATAAAACATCAAGAGACAATTTTTCTCCCAAACCAGTTAAGACTAACTAAGTCCATTAACGACAGAGGAGATCAATTGTAATAAAAATGAAATAGTTACTCTGCCTATGAATGAGTTTTAATTGGGTAGTTAAATTATAATTTACTCGTATTTAAAATTTACCCTTTTGGACCATTGACTAATGGAGTATGGGCTGGCGTAATTTGTTGATATATAGAAACCGACGGTATTCAGCCATTATTTTATAAATTAAGGAGATTGTTTGTAGAAAAATTTTTATCTCTTATATATGAGAAATGGAAAAGCCACTGAATCTGTTTTTTTTTTTTTTCCTTTTTTTTTTTAATTGTTCTTATCAACTTTCTTGTGTGATTATAATGGTAGAACCATCGCGTACTGTCATGATATGTGCATGAAAAAAGTCCCCAAGACAAACATAAAAAGACAAAAGAAAAATGATTGATTTGATATCACTATATTCTCCACACACAGAATGAATTTGTACCGTAGAAGTGTTAAAACAAATCTACACAAGACTGTTCAAATATGATTCAAGTCACTCTCATCTGTTTTATTAGTACTAGACGACTTTGTCGTATTCAAGTATATTTCAGCCACGCGTTATCTTGACATACAAGCTTTCCACGTTTTGAATAAAGATAAGTCTGCAGGCTGCAGACAAGTAAAAAAACAATCCATCAATGATTTTGGGTTTGGAAAAAAAATAACAAAAAAGAAGGGATCGAAGCACAAAACTGATTTAATCGTTCATATATATATATATATATATATATATATATATTTATGACTGATTTAATTAATCATAATTTATGCAAGCCTGTACTCATCTTCTGGCTCTATAAATTGATGCTATTTGGTAGCTTTGTTGTGTACCCATCCATCAAAACAAACAACATGAAGAGTTCACTACTCACACTCTGCATCCTTGTCGTATTCCTTTCCTTCCTCCCAAACCCACTGTTGGGTGCTTCCGAGCCGTTGTATGACATCAATGGCGACAAAGTCATCACTGGCACTGAATATTACATCATCTCAGCCATCCGGGGGGCCGGCGGTGGCGGTCTCAATCTCTTCTCAGGTAGAAATGAACGCTGCCCAATGGATGTCTTCCAACATAGTTCGGATTTACAACGGGGTAGTCCAGTGATGTTCTTTCCTGTCAACCACAAGGGAGAAAAAGGTACGGTTGTCCGCGCCTCCACTGATATGAACATCCAATTTAACGTCCGACGTGGTACTTGTAACCAGCATTCGACAGTGTGGAAAGTGGACAATTATGATGAGAAAGAGGGGGCATGGTTCATTACCACTAATGGGGTTATAGGAAACCCTGGTTCTAGAACCGTACACAATTGGTTCAAGTTTGAGAAAGTTGGTACAGATCTAAATGCATACAAGATCGTTCACTGTCCATCGGTTTGTGAGTCTTGTGTAACATTATGCAGCGATGTTGGGATCAACTATGACACCCAAAGACGTCTGGCCCTCAATAGTGAATCACAGAAACTGTTTATGTTGATGAAGGATTCAGATGTTCAAAAATATATGGGAAGGTTTAATGCCATAATCTAGAATTATCGCTGGATCCATCCTTCAACCTATATATGAACTCATGAGATCCTTTTAGTTAATAAGCTTGTAATCAAGTTATCGCGACTATGCGATACTGTTCACTATGAATAATGGACATAAGTTCCTTTTTGTTTACCCTTCTCTACTTTTTAATTAAAAGGTAAAAATCACACAAATGGTTTTCGTCTTTCTTTTGCGCCTTTCATAAAACCATCCATTCTTGCAACTAAATCTAATTAGGTAGAGTTATTTTGCTCCACAGTAGGGATAGAATATGAAATGAATTATTAAATTTTGTTTATTATTAGAAGTGATAAAAAAGAAAATGAGTATTATTTGGAATAGTTGTAGGAGTGATTATTTAGAAGTTTATGATTATGATTATTAATGAGAATTTAATTGAGGAGTTTTGTTTAATAGTTGATTTTGTCGAAGTTGATTGCTGTGGTTTTGGATGTATTATTTTTCTATATGAGAAGAGTAATTGAGAATAGAATTATTGTGTAATCATTGATGAGGAAATGAAAGTCATATTTTAGAATGAGATATTTTGAGTTGGGATGATTTATAAATTTTAAGGATAAAATTTGATGAGAGAGGATGATTTGTATGGTCTGAATTCAAGTAGGTCAAAAACATTATGCGTCCAATCCATTTGCTGGGTCAACTTAGATTCGGTCCTTACACAATAAGAGAGAGACTGAAAAATTAGTGAAGAGACAAAAGGTAGTTTCAAAGCCTATTTTACACAAACTAGGTTAGCTGAGAGCTCATAAACCACCAATCATTTTTTTTATTTTTTTCATTCATTTGATTTTTATTGGATATTAACTAGTATGTTTAGTACATAAGTTAAGACGACCTTATGTCAATGACCTTTTAATTTTAGTAATTACCAAAATAAATTTTAGACTTTTTGCTTTATTTTAAGTATTTGGTGACTTCTTTTTTTTTAATCAAACTAGTCCCATATTTTTTGAAGTTTCATTATGTCTCATTTTTTTTAAAAAAAAAAACTAATAATAAATTATAAGGGTATATGGATAAATTTGTGGCAGGACGATTTGATCAACTTGGGTGTCTGGTGAAATTAGTTTGTTTAAGGGATGAAAACTTAATTTTTTCTGGGATGAGATAAAAATGAATTTCACTTTTCAAAGGTGGGTCATTTTTCTAATTCCCACTTATTTAAAATGCACTAGAAGTTTTTATTTTATCTTTTGAACTTAACTCCAAACATTAATGTTGCTATCTTTGGTGATCCAAATGAATATATATATATATATATAAAAGTTTAACAATTCTATCTTCAATTCACTTGTACAACTTTCAACTCATGTAAAGATTTAATGGAGTTTACTTATTATATGTTATCTAAGTATTTATACCGATCTTTATTTATTCTTGTTTTCTACACCCATCTTTATTAAAAATAGCAATGGTATAACAATTATATACAACGAACTCAGGTAATAACACTAATAATATAAGATTGCTGACATGTCAAACCAACTGATAGTACAATCACATGCAAATTATATTACAAACATATTATATAGATAAATATAAATAATTTAAGCGGGGGCTTGAATCTTAAACTAAATAATTTAAAGCCTCTTCAGTTTTATAGAGCCCGTACAGCACGGTTGTCACAGTGCTTAAATATATATTTCAAAATGGATAAAAATTATTTTGGTCCCTAAATTTTGGAAAATGATCAAAATTTTAACTATATTTTGGAAAATGATTAAATCAATCATAACTTTTCAATAAAGTGTTAAATTAGTCTCTCTCATTAGTCAATTAATGATCAAACAAAACGGACATCATGGTGAACAAGGGTAATTTTTTCATTTCAAATCGCAATCCAAGATCTTGACACATGTACGAATCTAAGAATTTGGAATAAAAATAGAAAAAAAAAAATCAAAACACAAAATTAACAAAAAATTGTTGAAAAAAATCAATTAAAAATTGAAGATCTTCAAACATAAAACCATAATTTAAAACTGTAGCTAGAAAACAAACAAATATATGATTTAAAAAATTGTTGAATAAAAAAAATTAAAAATTGAATATATATACATACATATATAATATATATATATACATTAAAATTAAAAAAAAATGTTATTCATCTCAAAGATTTGGGACGATCTTGGATCTTCATAAAAGATTTGGGACAAATCTAGATATTCTGGGATTTGGGTTCGAACCCAGATCTTCGATTGTCCTAGATCTTCAATTATTTGTCCTATTGAAAATTTGGGTGCCCAGATCATCAACCACTAGTAAAACCAAAATTTTTCATCAAAATCTTATTCAATCTCAAACCTTCAAATCAGCATCTGAATCAGAACCAAACAATTGAAAATAAAGAATCAAAATTGTATAACGACCCTGATTAAAAAAAAAAAAAAATTGCACACAAATTTCAAAACACATGAAATAAGGTGGAGACGTAGTAGGTCTTTACCTTGGCCACAACAGCACGACAGAGATGGATTCTCCATCACCGTCACCACCTCAAACAGAGGTGGAGACGCATACATCTACCACTGCTATAAAACCTCAAGATGGAGATAGATTTTCCACCTCCGTCACAACCCAAGTAAAGGTGGACCCATACCTTTACCATTGCTGCAAAACCACACTCCATCTCCAACATAACCCTAAATGGGTTTCCACCTCTGCCAAATCTATAAAGGGACAGAACTCGCTATAGTTCAAAGCACTATTTAGAATTGATCAGCAATGGTCATCATCATGAGCCAAGGTGGTGTAAGATTACAAAGTCAATGGTCCTTCTGGCTGTAACCTAGTAGTTAGACCATCAACATCTAGTTATCCTTCAAGGTAACTGTAACACCCTTCGCCTGACTCCCACTGGAACGGAGAATCCATACGGAGGATGCTACCTTACTAATATTTTATTTGAAAATTTTATATTTATTCCAAAACATTATTTTTGTTTTATAGAAAATCCAGCAGAGTTTCGTCTATTTTTCTGAAAACCCAAAGTTATAAAAACCTGTAGATTTCAAAAGAAACATTTCTAAAATACATTCACTTTCTCAACTTCCATTTTGGTCCCTTCTCCGACTTCAAATTCGCTTCACCACACAAACATTTATAAATATCTTACATTTACTAAAAATTGTGTTCAATGAAAAACATATTCATAAATGTAAATACCAATTAAAAGAAAAGTAATAATGTCTTTACCTAATCACTTTACAATATTGAAAACTTTTATACGATTTACATACATCATCGTTTGCAAAATCTAGCGACTACATAGACATGTACATGCATTTTTTTATGCTTTCACACCACTATACAATGTCATAAGAATAACTACTAGATGTGGAGGGATGCGACTCACATAAAACGTGACAAATATCTTATCGTCAATCTTTATCTACAATGCCCAAAACTTAACCTACGCGTAAAAAATCAACGCGCTAAATATTTCTACTTAGTGGGTATACACAACTTTATATGCATCATTTATTCAAAATACCGTATTATAAAACAAAATTTTCAATTTCTCAAACTTTATCACAAATCACAATTAGATCAATTTACTATTAATTGCATATAATTTAAAAGTCACTAGCTTTGTTACATAGTAACCTAAACTCATATTTTCGACAATTCTTAGATTTTGGAATGTAATATCATAAAAAGTGAACCGGTGAAATTTAAAAGTCACTTTGAACAATCATTTTTAAACTTTGTATATAAAAAAAAATTCACTAATTAACTAATTTATTAACGATTACACATACGAATACATAAAACCATTTCTTTCTAATTACAACCACTTTGTTGTTAAGCATATCAATTCGATTCCCTTTCTTAAAAATTTTATAACAAATCCCAACGAAAGCACTTTACTAATAATTACACATATCAAATACATAATAATCATTTTTTTTTCCATATATATATATATTTGTTTCATTCTTTTTATCAAACATAATAACACGATTTCTTTTAATAATTTTTAACACCCTTTGTAAACACTGATACGATACCATGAATTGGAAAACAAGTTTCTTCTGGCATCGGTCATTCGATGGCTACCCACTAGAATAAACGGCGTCTTTGGCATCGGCCACTCGGTGACTACCCACTAGGTTGCATTTCATAATCAGTTTCGACTTCAGGACCGGACACCTAGTGCCTCTCATAATCCATCCGTCGTTTTTTTTTTTTTTTGTCTTATGACATCAGTCACTTGCTGGCTATCTGCTAGAATAAATGACGTCCCCGGCATCGACTACTCGGTGAGTACCTACCGAGTCTCATTTCACATATCACATAAATTTTGGGACCGAACACTCGGTGTCTCATAAGATCCATGAATTTAGCATCATTGTGTACAATCAAATTGGTGCAGTATTGCTAACATCACCCTATTGGCATGCCAATTCAATCTCCACCTACCAATATTCAGGTTTACTTGAGCCCTTATAAGTTTCATGTATTACCAAAAATTTAACAATTTTCATTTCCAAATAGAATTTTCGTTAGTAATGAAACATACTAGATTTTAATCATTTTTTTTCATCTATTCGTCAAGATATCGAATGTACATCATAGAACATTGTTTTTCATTTGATTATTCATAAAAAAATAAGCAATTATCACGTTGGCCTTAACATTTTTTAATAATTACAAAATTATCAATTCACACATAATTTTAATCGCGTAAATCTTTAATCACGTATTTGCAACTATTTTTCGAAAATTTTCAAAACATCATTCTTGGCCATTTCAAATGACCATTTTACCTCTAGTGTTAACATCAAAATTTAACAAAACTGACCCTTTTCTTTTATGGCACATATTCGGTCAAAGGGTAAAATTTGTAAACTTTTTCTTTTTAATCATTAATTCAACACATGTAGTTCATTCAAACATCAAGAAATCAATATATAATTGAACATGAAATGACAAAACTACCCTTGTATGGAAAGCTAGTATACATTCGGCCAATGAAAGGGATTTTGAAAACTTTGTTTTCAACTTAATAATTTATCATATAAACCATTTCAATACAATCTAATTAACACATAAATGGGCATGAAATAATAAAAATACCCCTAGATATTCCTCTAAGTAGTATTCGGCCAAACACACTTTTTTTTTTTCACCTACAATACACATTCTAGTTTAATATTTATGACAAAATAAATTTAAATCACTACTAATTCATCTAATCCCATCAAAGTTCTAAAATGTCCTTCACTTGATTATTTTGCTCATTCTTTTACATATTCACCATTCTTTTGGTTTTCTTATGCACTAATCCTTTTAATTTCACCTTATCATCATCCTAACTCATTTAAGCAACAAAACACAAAAATTCACCTCACTTCCCTACTTAGGCCGAATGCATCACCCAACATTGTCCAAGCTTTCTCTTTTCAATTCTTTGATGCTTATCACTCCAAGGTCATGTAATACACTACTTAATTTCATCAAACCATCAGAATCAATGCATTAATATTAATCCTAGTGATAGCCGAATTCACCACATGCATCTAACATCATCTTCCATACTTTTATAACAATTTAAACACACTAAATTCATGTATTCAACACACTAAGACAGCTTATGCACAATTACTCACTCAATTTGACTTCAATCTAAACTTCACCCATTTTAGTATACTCATCTAATTTCTTCAATATCTTATCTTAATTCCCATGCAACATTGAAGTCTAAGACCACTAAATCCATGCTCAACAACCTTAATAAAATCACATGTATCTTACTTAGGACTTACATCAAACACTACACCTATAATTTCATATAAACCACATATAAAAGTTGCAAAACAACATTCTTACCACTTCAAACTCACTTCTCTTTGCTTGATCACCTTCCCAAGCTTTTAACGGATACTTTTGAGGGCTTGGAAATCACTTGAAACAACTTGAAAAGAGATGAAAAATGGCTGCTTTCCCCTATTCTTCTTCCAACCGAACACTCCTCTCTCTCTCACAAAATTTTCTCTTCTTCTTTATTTTTTTTTTTTATTTTGCTTGATTTTGTCGAGAACACATACTTATATAAATATATATAGGGGAAAGGGCAAAAGTGATATATTATATCAATGAGTTGACATTTATGTATTTTTTTCACAAAATGTAACATTTGAGTCCTAAATGATATGTAAAAGGACTAAAATATCCTTACTACACTCTCTATGTCCCTCACTTTGTATCATAGTCATCGTCGATCAAATCCTCCATCTTCTTATTTTTCTTTTCCTCCTCCTTTGCTTTTTATCTTCTTTGTCAGACCGGCACACCATCTCCCTTTCTCTGTCACTGTTCGAGCCCTTCATCTTCTTCCTCCGCACCACCAGACCAGGTATGTTGTTTCTCTTTCCCTTATTCTTCTTCTTCTTATTTTTTTCATTTTTTTCCCTTTGTTCAGATCTACCACTCAGAATCTTCGATTCAAGTCATTTCATCAATATAGCATCTCTTGTCTTCTTGGTAAGTGATGTCGTCTCTCGTCTCTCAATGATGTCGTCTTAGTGTAGCATCTCATTATATATCGTCTCTTGTTGTATGTTTTTTGCTCTATGCTAACAGATAAATAGTTCGGTAAGTGTTTGTTAGTAACCAAACTCAATTTCTAACACAAGTGATGTCATGGGTTTGTGAAGAAAATCTGTATCTAAAACACTAGTCACACCAAGGTAACGAGTGTTAATAATGCTAGTTACCTCGGTATGACTAGTGGTGTCATGGGTTTATACAAAAAACCAGTAGGCAAGACACTAGTCACACCAAGATGACAAGCGTTAATAATATTAGTTACCTCAGTATGACTAGTAGTGCCATGAGTTTATGCAAAAAAATCAGTAATCAAAACACTAGTCACACCAAAGTGACAAACGTTAATAATGCTAGTCACCTTGGTATGACTAGTGGTGCTATGGGTTTATGCAAAACAACTAGTAGCCAAAACACTAGTCACACCAAGGTGTCAGAGTGTTAATAATGATAGTTATCTCTGTGTGACTAGAGTTATTAACTCTAGTCACCTCGGTGTGACTAGTGTTTTGGCTACTGATTTTATTACATAAACCCATGGCACCACATATGCAAGAATCATTTAGTAGTCAATTTAATCCATTATCGTTCAACGCCCCTGATAATTTGATACTATACGGTACTGGAGAAAAGCCAACATGGGGGAAGAGATGGACATTTGTAAACACAATAAGTATGACTTAATGTTATTTGACATTGTTGTGTGACCATGGTTTATTTTAATTTTTTTTTTTTTTGGTTATGCAGTTGCTAATTTCGTGTGTTGTTGGATCTCTTGATGGTCATTGGATCTTATGTAAGGTAGATTTTTCACAGTAGAGTATTGTTATATATGATTCGTTGTCACATAAGATCTTAGTCGATTCGACATATAGAGAGAACTAGGTGGCACCTTTGCGGATTTGTTGCCTTCTGTGTTTGCAAAATTAGGTTATTTTGAGGAGAAGCAGATGAAAAGGAGAGGAGACTTTTTTATAGTACAAAAGTTGAACAATACAAGCATACTAACTCAAAATGATAACAATAGTTGTGGTGGATTTGTATGTAAGTATGTCGAGTGTATCATCAGGAAAGATATATCATGGAATTGGAGGCTACCGGAAGTTCACAAAATGAGAAGGGAATACGTCTTCACCATATTTTGTAATGTTGTTGACGAAAATGTAATGTAATTGTGGATATATATCTCCGTGCATTTATATATCAATATATATAAAGTTTTTTTGGAGATGTTATGTTGCATTTGTGTTTTTTGCGAATATATTCTGCATTATTTTAAGGTGTTATGTTAAACTTGTGTCATATTTTATTAAGTTGAAAAAAATCAGTAGCCAAAACACTGGTCACACCAAAGTGACAAGTGTTAATAATACTAGTTACCCCGTATGACTAATGGTACCATAACTTGATGGAAAAAAATCAGTAACCAAAACACTAGTCACACCAAGATGACGAATGTTAATAATGCTAGTTACCTCGGTATGATTAGTGGTGCCATGTTGATGGAAAAAAATCAGTAGTCAAAACACTTATCACACCAAAATGACGAGTATTAATAATGCTAGTTATCTCGGTGTGACTAGTGGTGCCATGACTTGATGAAAAAAAATTAGTAACTAAAACACTAGTCACACTAATATGACGAGTGTTAATAATAGTAGTTGCCTCGATATGACTATTGATTAGGTAACTATTTTGAAACAAAGCCTTTATACAGTGACTCTCTTTAATAAAAACAACACCAAACACAAAGACACAAACAAATATAATATTACGGATTAATGGACAGATAGATTTGCAATTGTTACAAATAAAAGCAATGGTAGTTCAACAAACAAATACAAGGTTATGTTTGAGATTGCTCTGATATAATGGGTCGTGGAGCATTGTTATAAGTCTTGCTATTGTGTCCTAGTTGGTGGCAGGTTTGACACTTTCGTTGTCTTGTTACTTGGGTGATGAAACCTTTACTGTTGTTCGTAGAGGGTCGTTGAGATGGATGTTGATTACGACAGTTTTGTCGATGTGGCCTTTTTGCCCACATTGGGAGCATTTCAAAACTCTTTCGATATTCTCGCCAGCAGACGGAATCCTTTTCTTTCTAGGCCTCCTGGCCTACAAACGCCATGATGGTGGTAGAATAATCATCTTTCGGATGTATTCTGGAACTGTCCATTCATCCAAGTCAGGAATCGAGAAGATAACACCAGCATCTGTAACCAATAAATTGGGTGTTTTATAACACTCGGATATGTAAGGGATGAATGAACTGTTACAAAACCTGTAGCACCAAAAACAATATTAAACTTTTATTCTACAGATAGACCAAAACCTCGCAAATATTTGTTTTCCTTTAACACCACAAGTGCATGCAAACATGGTAAAAGATTCATCTGAAATGCCACGCAAGTACACGTACTTTCAGTTAGATTAACAACGGCTTTCCTACTCCCATCCTATACTGTATACTTGGTATCATCGATTGGTGGACCATATAAGTTTTTGAGTCTATATTATATTCTACAATTTTCTTCTCTGCTCATTGTGTTATTTCTGTTGACATTTTTTCTACATTCTTCCATCGGTCATAAAACCATCTTTGCATCATACCTCTAATATACTCGACCAAAGTCGTTATTGGATATTGGCTGGCTTTAACCAAGCATGAGTTCATGCATTCAGCAATGTTGAGAGTCAAAATCCAGTAACGCCTTACTGGAGTTATTGTCAGTGCCCATCTATGTGGTTCAAGTTCGTTTAATTCTTTCATCAGTCATAAAACCATCTTTGCATCGTACCTCTACTACACTTGACCAAAATTGTTATTGGATATTGGCGGGCTTTAACCAAGCATGAGTTCATGCATTCAGCAATGTTGGAAGTCAAAATCCCATAATGCCTTACTAGAGTCATTACCAGTGCCCATCTATGTGGTCCAAGTTCCATTAATTCTTTATACGCCTTTAGATGTATTTTTCTAAGGTCTTCCATCATGCCCCAAAACTTGGATTGATAATAACACCTTGATACGCGATGAAATAATCTGGTGACCGTCTTATTTTTGTATGAATTTTTCACATTTTGTGTCATGTGATACAAGTAAAGGCCATCTTCATCTTCATCTTCATCTCCATCTTTATCTTCATCTATGTCTTCACATTCATCTTCAATGTTACGGTCCTCATGGAGTGGAACTTCGTTGCTTGAGGAAACAGATTTGAATTGAGAAACTAATTGAACAAAACTTTGGTGTTGTGGTTGGTTTATGAATTGGATTTGTGGTTGGTTTGGTAATTGGATTGGTAGTTGGAACTGTGGTAGGATTGGTTGCTGTAAATGGATTGATGGTTGAATTTGTTATTGGATTGGTAATTGAACATTTCTCTTATCTCTTACATAGTCATTTATGTTTTTTGGAACAACAGTTACGTAAAATTCAGGATTTTTCTCATGTAGCCAGAAAGATACAGTTTATCAATTATTAATTTTGGTATGGTCGGCATACCAAGTCTCCACCAATATGGGTAAGTCATATGTACTATTTGTTGTATCAACTTGAACAATATCCTCAATGGTCTTTTTTAAGTCATCAAGTGTTTCCTTCATTGAAACAAAGGTTATTTCTGATTCACTACCCTCATACTTATAACCAATCCATTGTCCAACATAGGTGACTATAATTTCATCTATATCATTGCACACAAATAAATGATCGAATTTAATAATTAAGCTCCAAATCAAGACTAGCAATATATCGTTACTCATACTTTAAAAAAATTAAGTAATTAAACTACTCAATAAATGCTCATAATATAGCACTAATAGTCACGCCAAAGTGATATGCATTAATAATACAAGTTACCTTGGTGTGACTAGTGTTTTGGCTATTGTTTTTTTTTTTTTTCCATAAACCTATGGCACTACTAATCACACCGAGGTAACTAGCATTATTAACACTCGTCACCTTGGTGTGACTAATGTTTTGATTACTGATTTTTTTCCATTAAGTCACGGCATCATTAGTTACATCGAAGTAACTAGCATTATTAACACTCGTCACCTTGGTGTGATTAGTATTTTGGCTACTGGTTTCTTTTTCCATAAATTCATGTCACCACTAGTCACACCAAGTTGACTTGTGTTAATAATGCAAGTTATCTTGGCATGACTAGTGTTTTCATCTTTGGTTTTTTTACTAGTTTACTAAGTCATGTCATCACCAATCACATCAACATAACTTGCATTAATAACGCCATACAGTGTGGCATTTGCAACAACATACAGAGAAATCCTAAGATTGTAAACTTTAAAGCCAATTCCTACAGCTCAATATCAGCATAGCTAAACCACAATAACTAATAACAACCGAAAAATAAGTGTTCAAAAGTTAAGATACTTTACCCATAGTGCAAAAGAAGATTATGGATGGTAGATGTGAAGAAGAAAATGAAGATGGATGGTGGCGATTATACGAATAGAAGTGGTTAGATAGTGAGGACAAATTGATTCGTAGTGCAGAAGAGAATGAAGATGGATGGTGGATGGTGGCTATGAAAAACAAAATGAAGATGGACAATGAACGTAGGAGAAAAAGAAAGAGAAAAGAGAGCAAAGAATGTCGAAAGAGAAAAGAGCCAAAGAGAGAAAAGAGAAAATGAGTTAACATTTATCAAGGGTATTTGTGTAAAAAAAAAAAAAGGTTGGGACACAATTGTTAATTTTATTCAAATGTGATAAGATTGTCAATTCATCATTTCAAAATGCCACCTGCTGACATTTTCTTATATATATATATATATATATATCCACCCTCAATTCTTATCCTCTCATTCCACCGCCTTATCTTTTTTTTTTTTTTTATTATTCTTTCTCAACAACCTCTGCTAATATATATATTTATATATTTTTTATTTCAATGGATCCCACCACTAATTTATATATATTATTATTATATATATAAAAAAAAACACACCAACCCCATTTAACTTTTTTGGAATGCCCGAATTCGGCTTTTCAAGAACTTTTTCGAAATCTGTTTAAAATTTTTCGAGGTCTATATTCAAACTTTTTACATACTTTTAATAACCTCGGTGACTCTTAAAAGTTATTCCATGCCACTTTTTGGTACTCCGTAATTCACTAAATCGCCTTTAGCAATTTCCAGATTTATTCTATTTTCATCTTATTCTCTTTCAAGAGTGCTATTTGAGTTTCTAAAATTCATTTTAAGCATTTTAATACTTATTTTGATACTTCTCTAAATTTTTGAATTTTTTCATAAATCCTTTCGAATTTTCGATCGGATCCAGAAACTGCTCCATTTTACCTCAAACTGACTTATTCTTGATCCATTTCAGTTTTTACAACTCTAATTTTTATTTAGAGACTTTTGATGTTCGGAGTCTATTTTTTGAAAATCATTATTCACGAGAACTTTTTCCGTCCAAAAATACTATTCATAAAATACTATTTATTTCGAAATACTATTCATCCGAATATATATACTTTTGTTTCTCTTAAATAGAGAAAAATTCGGGGTATTACAGTAACCCCACCTTACCAAGTTGTTCAAACAATTTGGAAAACCATTGGTTCCAGATTGTTTGAACGATTTGACTAAATCATTTAGAATGATCTAAAGCCAGCCAGATTATTCTAAATGATCTACTTCTTTTTTTTATTATTATTTTTAATTTATTTTTTGTGGATTTTTTTTAATTCTCATTTTATTTTAAATTTAAATTTATTTTATTTTTTATGTTTAATTAGATCTCCACCATCTACCTTAACTTGATGGATGGTGGAGATCTAAAGTTGTCTTTTTTTATTGATTTATAAAAGGTTAAAATTGTAATGTTATAGTTTTATTAGGAGTAAAATCATCATTTTATATGTTATAATTGAATTGAGGGGCATTATTGTAAGATTAAACTATGACGAAGTTTTATTAGGGATAAAATGGTTTTTTCACGTTTTCTGTTAAGTTTGATCATTAGTTGACTGACAGAAGAGACTAATTTAACTTTTTTTTTTTTTAAAAAAAAATTAAGGTTAATTTAATCTTTTTTGAAAATATAGTTAAAAATTTAACCATTTTCGAAAACTTAGAACCAAATAATTTTTACCCTTTGAAAATAAATTTATACACGTTGATATTTTATTAGATCATTTTGTCATATACATACAAGTATATTTTACTAGCCACACGTTTTCTTAACATACAAAGTTTCCATGTTTGAATCAAATGTTATATTTGCAGACAAGAAAAAAAAAGAAAGAAAGAAAGAAAAGCAATCCATTATTGATTTTGTCATGGTACCCGAGGTTTACCTAGCTTATAAAAATAATGACTTGATAAAAAAAAATAATTAAAAAACTAACAAAAAAGAAGGGAAAAAAAACAAAACTGATTTAATCATAATTTATGCATGCATGTATACAGTAACGCATCTTCTAGCTCTATAAATTAAAACCATTTATGTAAGCCCCTATTCTTGGTTTTACACTTTCTAGTACTAGTACGTAAGCTATAAGGTGAAAATGTTAAATTTTATAGATATCATTTTTATAAGTTACTTTAAGTGTTGATAGAAATTCTAAGTTAATTTAACTTAAGACGAGGATAAAATAAAAATGAAGGGCAAATTGGTAAATCGTTCACTTGAGAGGTATATAAATATATAGAAGTGTTGTTTCCAACACTTCTAAAAATTTTAAAACAAAAGTTAGTGACCAAGAGAGGGTAGACGGCAAATAAAAGAAAATGGGACATGATGGTAATTTTTATAAAAGTTGCCTATATATATTCAACACTTAGAAAATTTAAGAGGAAGCAAAGAAGCAAAAACCGTGAAATTGAGAGAGTGGGAAAGACAGTGGACGACAACAAGAAGGAAAAATGGGAGGAGAAGATCAAAACTTCCAAGCCAAGATTTAGAGCTACAAATCCAAATTTCAAGTAGAATCAAACAAGGATAGCAAACCCTAAGCGCAATCAAGGTGGGATATTATTATTTTTCTCATTTTTTATGCTAGTTGGTTTTGTTAATTTATGGAATGGTTGGATTAGTTTTAAGTGTGTTTGTGATAAGGTTTTACATTCAAATGAGTGTAGAACCTTAAACTAGTGATGAGGAAGCTTAGGTTGCAAGTTAGAAAGCTTGAATGTCAATGTAAGGTTTATGTAAGAGAAAACCGAACTTGTGATTTAAGCTAGTAAAGAATTAAATAAATTGCATGTAAGTTGTTTGATGAATTGTTTGAATGAGTGTACCATGAGAAATTGAAAAAGTACTGTGATATGTGTGCATGTGTGTGTCATAGCCAACAAGAGGGAAGTGTCATTCCATTGAGTTTTGATATATTTAAGCTTAAATCTAAGCATATTTGAGGTTAGGAAGCATATAGAAGTGATGGAATTGTAAAAGAAGAATCATAGAGTTAAGTTGAGAATCCCGAGCCATATGAAGGGGCTATAGTGACTTGCACCCTTTGAGCTTATTTGGGGTTGCTTTAGACCTCAAAACATGCCTAGGGGACATACCAAACCATAGAAATTGGAAGAGACCGATTCCGATAAAAATTGTGGAAGTTATGGCTCAAATAGTCGTCTATATAGTCGTCTATATAGTCGTAAAGTGAATTGTGAATGTAAATGCATTTTTTGATGCATGAAATTAATGTATTTGATCATAATTAAGTAAAAAAACTTTAGATACGAAAGAATTGAATTCGTCGCATGTAGAATACAAAAATGTGCATCAAAAAGTGTTGAAAAATAGACGTTTTTCATAAGTTTCGACCCTTGATACTTAGAATTTTTCAAAACTGTTTTATGGGCGACCTAAGTGTGAGTTAGAGAGATGATTAGAGCAAAAATGGAGGGAAGAAAATCGCTAGAATGGGGCCTAAAATAGTCTCGGTTGTAGGGGGGTCAAAAACAGTGATTCTGCATTCCGGGCTTCCGGTGACCATTTTTAGCATTCCGGAGAGTCCCTAAATGATAATAAATAAGGCCCGTGCAAAAAAATCAAAATTAAAGGGTCTCAGTTGAGCTAAAATCGAGTTGGGAATGCTATAGAGTAAAGGGTTGTCAATAGAGAAAATTGTATGGGAAACGTTATTTTAAGTTTTGAGTTATGCATTTGAGCAAGTTATAATAAGAAATTGATATGTAGGTGACGAGCAGGCGAGCGAGGCACGAGAGGCTCGTCAAGGCATGTGATTATTTTCAAATCGAGGTAAGTGTACTTCGCTTACATTATTTTGATTGTAATATACATTGTAATTATTTATTGTTCAAAAGATTTACAAAATGATTTCTCAATTATAAATTCAACTTCGAATAAAAATCCATTTTTCGGATTGAGAAATGAGATTTGAAAACTAAAGTTATTTTCTGAAAGTTGATGTAAAATTTGGGTTAAAAACCTTTCAAGATAAGTGATTTATGCTTATTGTACTTAGAAAGCAAAAAAGTTTCAAAAGCCATGTGTGATCCCTTAATCTTCAGAATATTTAACACTACGTTGCGATGTAGAAAATTTCGCACGTAACTGTCTAGATTTAGAATTATTGGCACTATGTTATGTCGTAGAAAATTTCGCTCGTAGTTGCACAGATTTATAGCTACTTGCAACATTCTGCGATGTAGAAAATTTCTCATATAATTGTAAGGGCTATAGAGTAGTTAGCGCTACAATTGTAATACAGAAAATTTTACATTGTAGTTACTTAGAGCTGGGATAGTTTTACCCTACACTGCGATGTAGTAAATTTTGCACGTAGTAGTTGAGTTATAGCAATAGCATCACAGTGGGTGCTAGTTGAAAATCGCCACGTGACATAGAATATTAGGGTCACACATGGTACTAGAGAGAAGAAAGAATAATTTGGAAAATCATAAAGTTTTTTATTAAGTTTATGGTTAGCTATGTAATCATATTTCCTTTATATGTTAAACTAACGACCTTACTTTTTATGTAGTTTGTACATTCCATTGGGTGATTTTGTAGGTGGTTTCGTCATGGGAAAACCGTCGTGAAAATTAGGTGGGAATTCGAAGAATGCATCAAATAATCAAACATATTTTGCCATGAGAAAAATAGTAACAAATGAGGATGTATAACATATTGATATATTTCATGGAATGTTTGTATATATATATTTTAAGTTTATTATATTAAGGCAAAACCTTTATTTATTTAATTGCGCATTTATGATTTGGATGTAAATGTTGTATGAATTTCATGTTTGGGTATACAAAGAAGTTAGGTGGTGATGAAATTATAGTCGAAGTGTTATTTTTACAAGTAAAATTTTGAGAATGTTAAAAATACAACCGTTATGCTGTCAAAATTTTTATTAAAATCGATTTCAACCAAATGCGAAAAATTTACACCAATCCAACCATTTTAAAAGAAATAAAAAATTTTTAAGCTAAAGCAGAGTAAACGGGCTAAGTGATTTAGAGGTGTGCTTCTTCGATTTCTTCAATCCGACGAGTCGGGTTCAGGAAGTCCATTGAAGTGCCCGATGGGATCCTTCAGACAAGAGTCTAGAGAAGGTCTAGTTCAAGTCCTATCAAGTTGGTATTAGAGCTCGGTTTTCGTAAAGTTGAGATAAAGTTTTAAAGGAAAGTTTGAGCTATTTTTGAATAAAGCGTGAGCTAGTTATGCATGAGGCATGAGGCTATTATATGCATTCATTTTTTTTTTTTTATATGAGTTATGTTTTCATTGATTGCATAAGTTAAAGTATAAGCTATATGATTCAAGCTTGAGTTTTGCATGAATTTGTACATAAGTTATGCACGAGGTTGTCATATACATGAAGCATGAGTTAGCTTATGCATTTTATACATGAGATGAAATAAGATATAGAGATTGAAGTTAGACATTGCATGAGTACAAAGTTATTTCATGCATTATAAATGTTCTAACTTAAGTTTTATAATTATTTGAAAATTTAGAAATATGTAGCGTTGCAGCGTAGAGATCGTCCAAGGGCGAGGAGGGCAGCTGCAGAGGCACCCCCATTACAGGAGGAGCATGTTGACGAGTCCGTCAATGTGCCGACGAGTTCATCCCATTCAGAGCCATCGCAGCCAGCCTGATCAGAGCCTACCTCAGGCAACCTAGAGCAGATGGCCCAGATACTAGTAGCGGCACTTCATCAGCTGTGGGAGATAGGAATATTGATTGAGCATGCTCGTAAGTTAGGCGTAAAGCCATATGATAGTACCGGAGAGCCTGTGCGAGCTTTATCATGGCTAGAGACAAATAAAGAGATATTCTAAGTCATGGGATGCTCAGAGTATCATATGGTTTCCTTCTCAGCCTTCCTGTTGAAGGATCGAGCAAAAGACTGGTGGAAGGCGCGTCAAAGAGCGTATCCAGCTGGGGTATCATAGGGAGACTTCAAGAAAGAGTTCACCGATAAATTCTTCCCAAAAAGCTACAAGGATACAAAGGTTGAAGTGTTCTTTTAGCTAGAACAGGGGAGTTCCACCATGACGGAGTACGAGAAGAGGTTCTCTAAGCTTATTCGCTTAGTTCCTTTTATTATCGAGAATGAAGAACATAAGATAAACAGGTTCACGGCAGGGCGGAGTCCGAGGATCAAGACAAATGTGACCTCAACAGTACATACTCGATACAGAGAGTTAGTGGAGGCCGCTACCAGAGTTGAGTGGAGCATAGAGACTTTTTCAAAGTTGAAGCCTCAATACAGTCAAAAACATCATTGAACATGCGGTCAACAATGAAGCTCAAGTAAAATGGCAAATAGTGAATAGAAACCTTCAAGGTTTGATAGCTGGAAGTAGAGCTAGAGGACCCAGACTAGCTAGAGTTTTGTACAGTCATCTTGGGGGCCCAGAAGGAGGCCAAGCTGGACAGATAGACCTGCATGCAACAAGTGCGACCGATTACGTCCTGACGAGTGCCTTATGGACCGTACGGGGTGTTTCAGATTCGACCAGAAGGTCATTTCATGCGAGATTATCCCAGTGTAGTTCTGTCGAGCCCAACGGAGGCCAGATCAGCAATGCAGGGATAGACTAACGAGGGTCGTGGACTAGATAGATGAGGCCTCCAGGCCAGAGGAGCCATAGCCCTAGAGCTGTCCAATAGTGGATCGGGCAGGGGTATACCGCCCAGGGGACAGCTTGGTAGACCCGTAGCCAAGCAGCCAGAGTGTACACAGTGACCCAATAGGCGGCAGCTGTAGCCCCAGAGGTGGTTACAAGTATTCTCACTATTTTTACTTTAGATACACGTGTTTTGGTGGACCCAAGAGCCACCCATTTTTTTGTATCTGGAGATTTTATTGATAGAGTCGGGGTAGATTTGAGACTGACTGAGTGCACTATGAGAGTGTCATTTCCCATAGGTGAGTCACTTATAGTAGATCATGTTTATATGGGATGTAAGGTGATTATAGCAAGTCAGGAATTTGAGGCTGATTTGGTAGTACTCACCATACATGACTTCGATGTCATTCTGGGTGTGGATTGGCTTTCGAAGCATTGAGCTGCTATTGACTACTACAGAAAGGAAGTTAAGCTTAGCAGACCGGGTACGTCAGATGTGATATTCTGCAGAGAAAGGAAGATACTCTCTGCAAGTTTGATCAGTATGATGAAAGCAAATAATATGCTTCGAAGAGACTGCCAAGGATACTTGGCTTATATAGTGGAACCCGAGAATAGTAAGTTATAAATCGTAGAGGTTCAAGTGGTTAATGAGTTTGTAGACGACTTTTTGGAGGATTTACCAAGGCTACCCTCGGATAGGGAGATAGAGTTCGAGATTGAGCTAGCCCCTGGTACTGAATCTATCTCTATAGCTCCGTATCGAATGGCACCAGCAGAAATAAAAGAGTTAAAGGTTCAGATGGAAGAATTGATGAGTAAGGGATTTGTTAAGTCAAGCACCTTATCATGGGGAGCTCCAATGCTATTTGTAAAGAAGAAAGACAAAAGCCTTCGGTTATGTATTGACTATCGACAACTTAATAAAGTCACTATCCGGAATTAGTATCCCTTTTCGAGGATAGATGATTTGTTTGATCAGTTACAAAGGGCTAAGGTATTCTCGAAGATTGACTTGAGGTCGGGATACCATCAGTTAAAGGTATATAGGAAAGATATTCCCAAGACGACCTTCAGGACTAGATATGGGCATTATGAGTTCTTGGTGATGCCATTTGGTTTAACCAATGCCCCAGCAACTTTTATTGACTTGATGAATAGAGTATTCAGGCCCTACCTCGATAAGTTCGTAATTGTCTTTATAGATAACATCCTAGTATATTCAGGTAGCCGAGAAGAGTATGTTGAGCACCTGAAGATTGTATTACAGACGCTGAAGGAGCATAAACTTTATGCAAAATTCAGTAAGTGCCAATTATGACTAAATCGAGTAGCATTCCTAGGACATGTGGTATCGACGGAAGGGATATCAATAGACCCTCAAAAAATAAAAGTCGTGGTCAATTGGAAGCCACCTACGAATGTGATCGAAGTGAGGAGCTTTTTGGGCTTAGCAGGTTACTATAGAAAATTCATGGAAGGGTTTTCGAAGATTGCTACCCCGTTGACCAGATTAACAAGGAAAGAAGAGAAGTTTATCTGGTCAGAGGCATGCTAGATCAGTTTTGATGAGTTAAAGAAGAGACTGAACTTAGCACCAATATTTACGCTTCCATCAAGAAGCGATGGTTTTGTAGTATATTGGGATGCTTCTAGGCAGGGTTTGGATTGTGTATTGATGCAGCATGATCAAGTAATAGCTTATGCCTCGAGATAGCTAAAGAAGCATGAGATTAATTATCCAATACACGACTTGGAATTAGCTACTGTAGTGTTTGCCTTGCGGAATTGGAGACATTACCTTTACAGATCACAAAAGTTTGCAGTATCTGTTCTCATAGAAAGAGTTGAACATGAGGCAGAGAAAATGGGTAGAACTCATAAAATATTATGATTGCACCATTGAGTATCAGCCCAAAAAAGCTAATGTGGTGGTAGATGCACTGAACAGAAAGCCTACTAGCTCTCTAGCCCAGCTCAAAGCAGAATACTTACCCATGCTAATAGAGCTGAGATCGATAGGTGTCTGATTAGAGATGATGGATTCAGGTGCTCTATTAGCAGCCTTTCATGTTCGTCCTGTGCTGGTAGACCAAGTTCAGGCCTTGCAACTTCAAGATCCTTACTTAATGGAGTTTAAAATTGAGTTAGAAGCTAGGCAGCAAAGTAGCTTTGTGTTAAGAGAAGATGAGATACTAGTTCTGGGGCAACGATTATGTGTGCTAAAGGTAGTAGAATTGAATGAAGAAATCATGGATGAGGCTCACTCATCAGCGTATGTCATGCATCTAGGGAGAACCAAAATGTATCGGACTTTGAGAGACCACTACTGGTGGAGAGGAATGAAGAGAGAGCTAGCAGAGTTCATATCGAAGTGCCTAACTTGCCAGTAGATCAAAGAAGAGCACCAGAAACCAGCAAGTTTATTACAACCTCTATCGATTCCTGAATGGAAATGGGAGAAGATTACGATGGACTTCATGGTTGGATTGCCACGGACTCAGAGTGTACATGATGCCATTTGGGTGATAGTTGATAGATTGACAAAGTCCGCCTATTTTCTATCCATTAGAAACACTTATTCCTTAGAAAGATTAACTCAACTGTATGTAGATGAGATCATGGGTTGAATGGCACACCGATGTCCATTGTATCAGATAGAGATCCCCAGTTCACTTTGAGGTTTTGACCGAAGCTACAAGAAGCCATGGGCACCAGATTAAATTTCAGTACGGCCTTTCACCCACAAACAGATGGCCAATCAGAAAGAACCATCTAGACTCTCAAAGATATGTTGAGAGCTTGTGTGATGAAGTTCAGTAGAAGCTGGGATAGTCACCTACCTTTAATAGAGTTTGCCTATAACAACAACTATCAATCCAGCATTGGTATGGCACCATATGAAGCGTTGTATGGCAGAAAGTGTAGAACCTCAGTTTGTTGGGACAAAGTAGGTGAAAGAAGATTAATTGGCCCAGAGATTGTTCAAGTTACAATCGAGAAGGTCAATGAGATAAAAGAACGGTTAAAGATAGCTAGAGACAGACAGAAAAGCTATGCAGACAATCGAAGACAAGACCTAGATTTCGAAGTAGGTGACAGAGTATTCCTACGAATCTCACCCTGGAAGGGTGTCTTGAGATTCGAGAAGCGTGGGAAATTAAGACCACGATATGTAGGGCCGTATGAGATTGTTGCAAGAGTGGGTGAAGTGGCTTGTAGATTGAAGTTGCCACCAGCGTTAGCGAACATTCATGATGTGTTTCATATCTCCATGCTTCGCAAATATGTAGCTGATCCTTCATATATTCTTAAAGAGTAGTCTGTACAGTTGAATGAGAACTTAACCTACGAAGAACAGCCGGTGGAGGTCTTAGATCGTAGGGATCAAGTACTATGCCACAAGGTGATTCCGCTTGTGAAAGTATTATAGCGGAGTCACAGATCAAAAGAAGCTACATGGGAGCCTGAAGAACAGATGCGCTCTCAATACCTACAGTTATTTGAAACAGGTATGTGATTTAAAATTTCGAGGACGAAATTTTATAAGGTGGAAAGAAAATGTAAGCCACTATTCTCGGTTTTACACTTTCTAGTACCAGTACGTAAGCTATAAGGTGAAAAGGTTAAACTTTATAGATATCATTTTTATAAGTGACTTTAAGTGTTGATAGAAATTCTAAGTTAATTTAACTTAAGATGAGGATAAAATAAAAATGAACTGCAAATTGGTAAATCGTTCACTTGAAAGGTATATAAATATATAGAAGTTTTGTTTCCAACACTTATAAAAATTTTAAAACAAAAGTTAGTGACCAAGAGAGGGTGGACGACAAATGAAAGAAAAAGGGACATGATGGTAATTTTTATAAAATTTGCCTATATATATTCAACACTTAGAAAATTTTAGAGGAAGCAAAAAGCAAAAACCGTGAAATTGAGAGAGTGGGAAAGACAGTGGACGACAACAAGAAGGAAAAAGGGGAAGAGAAGATCAAAACTTCCAAGCCAAGATTTAGAGCTACAAATCCAAATTTCAAGTAGAATCAAACAAGGATAGCAAACCCTAAGCATAATCAAGGTGAAATATTATTATTTTTCTCATTTTTGATGCTAGTTGGGTTTGTTAATTTATGGAATGGTTGGATTAGTTTTAAGTGTGTTTGTGATAATGTTTTACATTCAAATGAGTGTAGAACCTTAAACTAGTGATGAGGAAGCTTAGGTTGCAAGTTAGAGAGCTTGAATGTCAATGTAGGGTTTATGTAAGGGAAATCCGAACTTGTGATTTAAGCTAGTAAAGAATTAAATAAATTGCATGTAAGTTGTTTAATAAATTGTTTGAATGAGTGTACCATGAGAAATTGAAAAAGTAGTGTGATATGTGTGCATGTGTGTGTCATGGCCAACAAGAGGGAAGTGTCATTCTATTGAGTTTTGATATATTTAAGCTTAAATCTAAGCATATTTGAGGTTAGGAAAGCAGATAGAAGTGATGGAATTGTAAAAAGAGAAGTATAGAATTAAGTTGAGAATCTCGAGCCATATGAAAGGGCTATAGTGACTTGCACCATTTGAGCTTATTTGGGGTTGTTTTAGACCTCAAAACATGCCTAAGGGACATACCAAACCATAGAAATTGGAAGGGAGCGATTCCGACAAAAATTGTGGAAGTTACGGCTCAAATAGTGCGCCTATATAGTCGTAAAGTGAATTGTGAATGTAAATGCATTTTTCGATATATGAAATTAATGTATTTGATCATAATTAAGTAAAAGAAACTTAGATACGAAAGAATTGAATTCGTCACATGTAGAATACAAAAATGTGCATAAAAAAATGTTGAAAAATAGACGTTTTTCATAAGTTTCGACCCTCGATACTTAAATTTTTTCAAAACCGTTTTACGGGCGACCTAAGTGCGTGTTAGAGAGATGATTAGAGTAAAAACAGAGCCAAAAAAATCGCTAGAATGGGGCCTAAAATAGTCTTGGTTTTAGGGGGGGTCAAAAACAGTGATTTTGCGTTCCAGGCTTCCGGTGACCATTTTAAGCATTTCGGAGAGTTCCTAGATGATAATAAATAAGACATGTGCAAAGAAATCGAAATTAGAGAGTCTCAATTGAGTTAAAATCTAGTTAGGAAGGTTATAGAGTAAAGGGTTGTCAATAGAGAAAATTGTATTGGAAACGTTATTTTAAGTTTTTAGTTATGCATTTGAGCAAGTTATAATAAGAAATTGATATGTAGATGAGCAAGCGAGTGAGGCATGAGGGGCTCGTTGAGGCATTTTGACAGGACTTGAACAAGACCTTTTCTAAGCTCTTGTCTGAAGGATCCTACTGGGCACTTCAACGGACTTCCCGAACCTGACTCGTCGGATAAGAAAATCCGAGAAGCGAACCATTAGAATACTTTACTGGTTTACTCGTTTTAACTTAAAACTTCTTTACTTTTTAAAAAATAGTTGGGATTGGTGGAAATTTTTCCTATTTCGTGGCATCATAATGGATACCCCTATTTCATAGGGCTGCTGCAGTGGATGGAGTGCCGCAGCAAAAGCCTGTGCCATCCTCTCTGCCATCTGCTCTATATTCACCTGTGCTTGTGCCTGCTCTAGTCTCTCAGGCTGGGAAGGCTCTAAATGTGAAGATATAGCCGACACATTGACTTACTCGTCAACATGTTCCTCTTCAAGGACGGGTACCTGTGCAGCTGTCCTTCTTGTTCTAAGGCGATCTCTATGCTGCATCTCTATAGTTTCAAATGATCATAAAGTCAAGTTAGAACGTTTATAATGCATGAAATAACTCTATACTCATGCAATTGTCATCTTCAATCTCTATATCTCATATATAACTGCATAAGCTAGCTCATGTCTCATGCATATAATGACTTATACGTATTGATGTACAATTCCATGCAATGCTCAAACTTAAGTCATATAGCTTATGCTTTTAACTTATGTAATCAATAACAGTATAACTCATATAATCTTGAAAAACATGAATGCATATAACTATTTCACTCCTTATGTATAATTCATGCATCACTAACGCACGCTTTATGCGAAAATAGTTCAAACCTTCTTTTAAAACTTTATCCCAACTTAACGAGAATCGGGCTCTGATACCAACTTGACAGGACTTGAACCAGACCTTTTCTAAGCTCTTGTCTGGAGGATCCTACTGGGCACTTCAACGAACTTCTCGAACCTGACTCGTCGGATAAGGAAATCCAAGAAGCGAACCCTTAGAATACTTTGCCGGTTTACTCGTTTTAACTTAAAACTTCTTTACTTTTTTAAAAATAGTTGAGATTGGTGGAAATTTTTCGCATTTCTTTAAAATAGATTTTTATAAAAATTTTGATAGCATAATGGCTGTAATTTTAACATTTTCAAAATTTGACCTACATAAAAACACTTCAACTATCTTTGATCACCTCCTAACTTCCTTTATTCCACAAACATGTAACTTCCACAACCTGTTTCTTTTCAATTTCACAATACACGTTCCACAACATGCATTTTCAAAATGAATTCCATAAAACACATAGGTGTTCACATATATATGACAAATATATATATCGTGTCTGAGTGTTTCTATTATATACATATCCCAAAACATAAATATACAATTGCTTCCATGTTCATGATTCATTTACATAATTATTTAGTCATTTCGACGATATATTTATGTGACACCCACCTATAATTGAAATGACGATCTTTAGTAGGCCACAAAAACAAAAAGTCAACTTTTTAATGACTCGTTTGACCAAGAAAAACAAATTTAGAACCGGCGCTAGTTTCGCGTCTGTTTCTTTTTCTAGTATCTCCTTATCACATAACTAAGTCACCCGTAAAGTTTCGTCAAAAAATTCTATCGTTTACTATGTCAAATCTAGGAAAAACGCCCTATTTTGGGCACTTTTCGATGTGCTTTTTGCATCGAACGAGTGACAATGGTTTTTCTTTTGTATCTAAACTCCTTTTATCTAGTTATGATCAACTAAATTCATTCCATGCAATAAAAATTACATTTGCATAACTATTTCACCTATCGACTCTCTAGCGGCACTATTTTGCGCATAACTTGCGTAATTTTTATCGGAATCGATCCGTTCCAAAACCTATGGTTTTCTATGACCCCTAGGCATCATTTGAGATGTAGAACATCCTCATATAGGTTAGTTTTGCCCAGGTTATCTCCAGCCCATGGTTTGAGCTCGGGATTGCAAAAATTGTCTAAACTAGCTCTTTTGAACTTCTACCACTTCTACATGTTTTTCTATGTTTTTCCAACCTCAAATATGTCTAAATTTGAGTTCAAAACCCTCTAATCTCAAAGCTATTCTACTGGTCCTCACAGCCATGACACACACAACATACCATTCTTTTAAATTTTCTCTATATTTTAACTTAAAAATTCTCTTAGGAAATCCATCAAACACTTGATCTACCCTCAAATTCACTTTAAGCGTGCTTGAATCACAAGTTAGGGTTTTTCCCATAAACCCTAACCTATCATTCTTGCTTTATTAGCAACCTAAGCTTTCCCTACACATAACTTGAGTTCTATACTTGAATTAATTGTAAAATTCTCATCACAAACTCATCAAAACAAATCAACTATCTACACATCCATATAATTCCTACTAACACCAAAATTGAAGAAAATGATGAGAGTTTACCTTGGTTTTGTTTAAGGTTAGCTATTCTAGTTTGAATCTACTTGATATCTTGATTAGGGACTTGAACTTGGATGAAATCAACTTGCTTCTTCTTCTTCGTTCTTTGACCGTGACTTCACCCTCCCTCACTCTCTCGGTTTTGTTTTCTTGAAAAATGACTAAGTGTTGAATAGATATATAGATGGTCAACTTTTATAAAATCACCATCATGTCCCTTTTTTGTGATTGCCGAACACTTGTCTTTGTTTCATCTTCTTTATCGATTTTTATCTTCTTTGTTTGCCGATCAAGTGATTGGTTGTCATGTGGTCATCCCTTATATTCATTTATTGCTACTTACATGAGACTAAAATGCCCTTTATACTACCACAAAATTTTCACTAACTCAACTCATGAAATTTATCCATAAAAGGGCACTTTGGTAATCCATGAATTAAAACTCATCATTTAGTCATTATTGCATGACAACTAATTTATGATAATTCGTATTTAATTTTTAATTTGTCATCCATTCATTGGTGCAATTCTACTGACATGGGCTTTGACTTTTATTCAAGCTCATTCCATGTAATACTCATACCAAAATCATAAGTCTATTGGGTTTGAATTTCCTAATCACTTCGTATTCGTACCGGGGTCAGCCAAACAATATCCAACTTGCGATACGAAAATATAATCAACCTCAAATAATACTACTGGAGGCCTATGATTCGACGGTAACTTAATTCGAATGTTTCTAATACTGTAAAATAATAAATCTGGGTGAGGGCTTACACATTTGATTATTTTCGAATCGAGGTAAGTGTACTTCGCTTACATTATTTTGATTGTAATCTACATTGTAATTATTTATTATTCAAAAGATTTACAAAATGATTTCTCAACTATAAATTCAACTTCGAATAAAAATTCGTATTTCAGATCGAGAAATGAGATTTGAAAACTAAAGTTGTTTTCTAAAAGTAGATGTAAAATTTGAGTTGAAAACGTTCAAGATAAGTGATTCTTGCTTATTGCACTTAGAAAGCAAAAGAGTTTCAAAAGTCATGTGTGATCCCTCAGTATTCAGAATATCTAACATTACATTGGGATATAGAAAATTCTGCATGTAACTCTCTAAATTTAGAGTTATTGGCACTACGTTGCGATGTAGAAAATTCTGCTTGTAGTTGCCCAAATTTATAGCTACTTGCAATATGCTACGATGTAGAAAATTTTGCGCATAATTGTAAAGGCTATCGAGTAATTAGCGCTATAATTGCGACGTAGAAAATTCGGCATTATAGTTGCTCAGAGTAAGGATCGTTTTACCCTATGCTACTATGTAGTAAATTCTGCATGTAGTGGTTGAATTATCGCAGTAGCGTCACGATGGGTGCTAGTTGAAAACCGTCTTGTGACATAGAACATTTGGGTCACACATGGTACTAGAGAGAAGAAAGACTTATTTGGAAAATCATAAAGTTTTTTATTAAGTTTATGGTTAGCTATGTAATCATATTTCTTTTGTCTTTATATGTTAAACTAATGGCCTTACTTTTTGTGTAGTTTGTACATTCCATTGGGTGATTTTGTAGGTGGTTTTGTTGTGGGAAAATCGTCATGAAAATTAGGTGGGAATTCGAAGAATGCATCAAATAATCAAACATATTTTGCCATGTGAAAAATAGTAACAAATGAGGATGTATAACATATTGATATATTTCATGGAATGTTTGTATATATATATTTTTTAAGTTTATTATATTAAGTCAAAACCTTTATTTATTTAATTGCGCATTTATGATTTGGATGTAAATGTTGTATGAATTTCATGTTTGGATACATAAAGAGGTTGGGTGGTGATGAAATTACAGTCAAAGTGTTATTTTTACAAGTAAAATTTTGGGAATGTTAAAAATACAACCGTTATATTGTCAAAATTTTTATTAAAATCATTTTCAACTGAATGCGAAAAGTTTACACCAACCCAACCATTTTAAAAGAAATAAAAAAATTTTAAGCTAAAGCAGAGTAAACGGGCTAAGTGATTTAGGGGTTCGTTTCTCGAATTTCTTCAATCCGACGAGTCGGGTTTAGGAAATTCGTTGAAGTGTCTGACGGGATCCTCTAGACAAGAGCCTAAAGAAGGTATAGTTTAAGTCCTGTCAATTTAGTAGCTTTGTTATATATATGCATCCATCAAAATAAACAAAATGATAAGTTCATATACTAACACTCTTCTTCCTTATCCTATTCCTTTCCTTCTTCCTAAACCCACAATTGGCTGCTTTCGAGTTGTTGTAGGACATCAACAGCGACGAAATCATCACCAGTATTGAATATTACATCGTCAGCCATCCAGGGGGTTGGCGGTGGCGGTCTCAATCTCTTGCCTTTACTTTGAATTACCAAAATACCATTCTTCTTTCTACTAACTTTCTACTATCCTTTCTCTACTCTTATTCATGTTTTTCTTTCTTCCATTCATCATTCTAGTCGAAAAACAATTCTCCTACCAAGAGATTCTTCATTCAAGCTTCTTTAGCCATTCAAAGTTCCTCATCCATTCAACTAATTTGAGTTTTGAATGTATGTATCATTGTTGTTGTTTGTTTTTCATTTTTTTTTTGTTCACATTGCATAGTTAAAAGTCTGTAAGATGATTGTGGTTGTGATTCAAATGATATTAAGGTGGATATAAGCTAGGTCTGTAGAAACTGTAAATTCTATAATTTTTGCATATGTAACCGATTTTAATGGCCTAGGCTATTAACCTGGTTTCTGTGGTTAAAGAGGAACTACGATTAATAGTCTCATTAAAGCTAGTTGCTTTCAGTAACCAAGTTTAATGAAGCTATTAAATCGGTTTCTATGGTATAAGAGGAACTGGGTTTAATGGCCTCACTAAACCCAATTACTGTAAGCAATCAGGCTTAATTGGGATATTAAACTTGATTGCTTTACTAATTTTTTATGCATTGCATATGGTGATAAACTAAAGATGGGGGATGCATTTATGATAAATTGGTCATTGAATATGGTGAGAATATGGATAAGACTAATTTTTTTCTTTGAATTTTATAGTAATGGATCAAGTTATGATGAATATCTACTGCAACGACTAGTGGAATGTTGATGACTACGTTAGGGTGAGTCGTTCCTTGTAAGGGTTGATAAGAATGTCGATTTTTCCTAGTTGGTGGACATTATTAAGGCAGTGATGGACATTGATAGAACAAGGTGTGACATCAGTATTAATTATTTAGTCCAAGCTAAGGCAAATGCTGCAGTTAAAATGTTTCATGTCAAGGATGATTATAGTATCCATGTTATGGTTTTCGATAAAGTTGATTACAAAAATATTTCTGTTGATATGATTGTAAGAGATTTTAGAGCTTGTAGGCCTACTGTCCCTCTATATGCCCTTTACTCAATACTAGGCCTAGTATATGGCAAAACACATGCCTAAGGACTTGTTATTCAGCCTACAACTGAAGGCCAAAATTATTTTGCTTCAAGTATTGGTATTAATCAAGTAGAAAGTCTATTATGGAATACTAATTATGGTAGTAGTGAAATGAATAACGCGAGTTTATCTGATAATGAGATTTGGACACATAATAATGGTAACGATGAGACACTGGTAGATCCTATGTTTAAAGAGGAAATACCATATGTTGATGTCATTGACAATTAAGACAACACAAATTATCCAAAAATTAGACTTTTAGGTTCACAATTTGAGGACAACCATTCATAACCATACTAGATTGTTCTTAGTGTAGATCAGTGCGAAATTGAGGCAGTACCTGTAGGGAAAAATCGATTTTAGATTAATGTGAAAACGTGGATTTCAAAAATATTTTCAAACAAAAACGTGCTTGATCGATACTAATAATAACAATAAAATAATTAAATTAATAAGATTGAATCTTATATTGCATGAAGATTGAATTGATATATTTTGATTCGTAGATTATTCACAACCCGATTTTCCTTACTATGACTCTGTATCAGAAAAAACTATGTGTGGACACAATCTTAAAAAAGCTAATCACAAAAACATTTCATAAAAGAAAATTATGAATAAATCAATAAACAATTTTCTTAGTTTCTTATGAGGTGGGTGGTAATATGGAGTTTTTAATGAATGAAAATTTTGGTTCAAGAACCAAAATAATAATAATAATAATAATAAACTCTCCCTAGTTACCAACATAAAAAACCCTTTTATAATGGTAAGCTAGAGGTTTTTCATTTAACAAAGAATACAATTTTCTTTTTAAATTGAAAGACTTAGTTTTTATCCAAGTGAAATCAAAATCTTTATCGATTTGGAACTCTTTATTTTTAATTTAATATGAAATCTAATTCCTATTAAATTAATACTCTTTTAATTTAATTTAATATAAAATCTAATTTCAATTAAATTAAATTACTTCTTTATTTTTAATTTAATATAGAATCTAACAAAAAGTGTAAAAAAAAAAAAGAGTCTTTCTCTCTTTTCTCTCGAGATAGTGGTGGCTAGGGGTGGGTATGGTCGGATTGAGTCGGTTTTGGGTAAAACCGATCCGATATTGACTCTGATTAGTTTAAGAAGTGAAAACTGACCCACCCTGAACGTCTAATAGAAATCAACATGAACCAACTTGTGTTAGGTCGGTTCGCGCGATGAAGTTGAAGAGAAATGATGATGTGACGATAAATAGAAATAACGGTGGAGGATGTTGACGATAGATAGCTGATGATGCTGATGACTAAGTTAAATAAAAGTTTAAAAATTTAGAGAACAACTAAAAAAAAAATTAATATTTTATTTTCTATACAATAAGAGCAACAAAGTATTTGAAATTTACCCTCTCGGACCATGGACTGATGGAGTATTGATAGGGGTGATTTGTTGATATGATGGAACAGAGGCGTTCAGCCATTACTTTATAAATTAAGGAGATTTTTTTTTTTTTTTTTTTAAATTATATCCCTGATATACGAGAAAGGTAGAAAACCACTGAATCTGTTTGTTTTTTTTTTTTTTTAACAGTTCTTATCTACTTTATTGTATTATTATAATAGTAGAACCATAAAGTATTGTTATGATAGGTGTATGTAAAAAATTCCCAAGACAGACATCGAAAAGACCAAAGAAAAATGATTGATTGGATATCACACACACAGACTGAATTTGCACCGTAGACGTGTTAAAACAAATCTACATAAGACAGTTCAAATTATGATTCAAGTCACTCTCATCTGTTCTGTTAGTACTAGATGACTTGGTCGTATTCAAGTTCAAGTATATTTTAGCCACGCGTTACCATAACATAACAAGTTTTCACGTTTTGAATCAAAGGTCATGTCTGCAGACTGCAGACAAGAAAAATAAAACAATCCATCATTGGTTATTGGGCTTGGAAAAAAAAAACAAGGGAGAAGGGATCGAATTATTAATAATGAAAACAAAAAGATTTAAGGATAAGGATTATTATAGCGACCCGTGTCGTGGTGGTCCAATTATTAATAAAGATATTTTTTTTTTTTTGAAAAGATTAATAATGGAGATAGTCCAAGAAAGTTTCATACAAATTTCAGACAGTTGAATGAATGGTCTGATATTTTCCATTTTCATTGTCTGGACAAAAGCAATTGTTTTTCATTTTCATAAGATTAGACGTGTGCAATTGTTTTGATATGGACACAATATTTGTCTGCAAATCCCCCGCAACTCTACAAATATATGCGGTGAACGTACAACATACATTGTCTCTGTACCAAAACAATTCTGATCTTATCAAAAGCCATTTATACATATCCAGACAATGAAAATGAAAAATATCAGAGCATTCATTCAAATATTTGATTTCTTTTTTCAGAGTCCAAATAATTGGACCACTACGACACGTGTTACTATGATAATCCTCATCTTCGTATCATTTTTTTTTTTTTAATAACATCTTCATCTTCAAATCTTCTTATTTTACACAATTCACGTTTCAAATATTGCTATGTGATATTTATTTTATCATGACATGTCATCTCCAATGTCATTGTCTCCTAACGCTATTACACATTTTTTAGTTTCTATTTAATAATATATCAGCAATTTCTTTTAACATGGATCTCCTTTAAAATATATATATATATAAATATATATTATTTTCTTCGATACAATTATTTAAAACAAAATATATATAAACTTTAACCAATCACTATAAATATATGTTTTTCTCTCACTCCTTTTATATTTTATAATTATGAGAAGACAAGAATAAGACAAATTTCACTATTTTTAATTGATTAAAAAAAAAAGTGAAAATCCTAGTTAGTATTTTTTTTTTTTTTTTACTTTTGCCACATTAGATCAATATTTGGATTAAATATTTTCATAGAGGAGAATTTTTTGATCTCATTATTCATTTATCCTATTTGATAAGAAATTCAACATGAATAGATAATTGTCTTATCTCTCATAATTAGACATGTGGATATTATCAATACCCTAGGTTAAAAAAATAATGGCAAAATCCCCCTCGATTTAAAATTAGAGAAAATTATTCCGATTCTCGTGACGTTAGCCCTGATACACCTACACAGAAGAGATTGAGTATCTACAACTACAGTAGGGTTTTTCTCCTATCTTTTTTTTTTAATATTTTAATAATCTAGTTACATATCAGTATTTAAAAAAATGAATGATATTTTGATTCTTCAACCTTTGCAATTAAGCAGAATCTATTGACAATAAATATTAAAATATCATTTGGTCTTTCTACTTTTGATTTCTTAAAACTTACTGAATTAACAAAGAAAATGTGGCATATTTTATTGGATTTAAAAATAAGATTGAACTTGAGTTAAAAATTGACGTGAAAATATATGAGTTTTGGAATTAGATTTGCTAGAGAAGGCAGTGCTTTCATGGCCTCCATTTTTGAACCCATGACCTCTTCCACCACCGCACTTAAGAGGTAGTGTTTGTTTTTTAAAAGTATTTTAATATATTATTTTCCATTTTATTCTCTTTTGAACTATTATTATTATCTTGATATTTTAATTTGTTTATCAAATTTTATGTTATTTATTTTTAATATATTTGTTAACCATTGTGATGATGAAGACGAAGACATTTAATGGTGATGAAGTCGAAGAGAAATGATGATGCGGCTATAAACAGACATAATGGCGGATGTTGAAGATAAATAGCTGATGGTGATGGAAAACAATTATTACTTTATTTTCTATACGAAAAGGGCAACATAGTATTTGAAATTTACCCTCTCGGACCATTGACAAATGGAGCATCCGTTGGGGTAATTTGTTGATGTATAGAAACCGAGGGTATTCAGTCATTATTTTATAAATTAATTAAGGAGATTTTTTTTAAAGAAAAAAATTATATCCCTTGTATTGGAGAAATGAAAAGCCACTTAATCTTTTTTATTTTTTATTTTTTATTTATTTTTTTAAGGGAAAAAATCATTTTAGTCCCTGACTTTTGAAAAAGTATCAAATTTTTAACTATGTTTTCTAAAAGGACGAAATGAACCTTAACTTTTCGAAAAAATATCAAATTAGTCTCTCTCATCAGTAAACTAACGGTCAAACCTAATTAAAAACACGAAAAGACTAATTTAACCTTGGACACTATTAAAACGGATAAAAAGATCATTATACCCTCAAATAAAGTAAAATATTACAATAATATATAATTATCAAAATACCTTTAATGAGTTACATATAATTTTCATAAAGTTATAGTTTTACCCTCAGAAAATTTTTGACTGGACGTAGTTTTGTTTGAGGATCTTATGTATATGTTATGGATAATTTAACGATCAGAATAATCGGGCTCAGAAAGATCTACAGTGCAGGCCCAGTGGCTCGAAGGCCCAATAATCCGCCATCTCTTCCGATCCGCCTTCCTGACGAAGGGAACTTTTGTGATCGCTCATCATGACCGCTGATCGCCTACGCTTAGCCTGACCGTTGATTCTGACCGCAGGCGCCAATTCTGAGCGCTGGCTCTGACCGCTATCTTCATCCGCTATTCTGACCGTCGACTTTACCCTTCAGTCTATCCGTCAGTTCTGTTCGTTCAGTCTGACCGCTGGTCCTGATCGCTGACCGTTGGCTCTCATCGCTCAGACTGACCGCTGACCACTGGCCGTGTCCGCTGAGCCTACTCGCCAGATTATTCGCGATGATTGATCACCTGCATATTCGTCGATTATGTCCATACAAGATATCCACCAAGAGGAACCATCCATCAGAAATGTTCAACAAGTCCTCCTCGCCCAAGATGATCCGGCTAAACTAATCGCTAATCTCTGAGCGTGGCCGTATACCAGCTCCTTCACTCGCGATATTGCCCGCCTCACTGTCATGACCAGCTGTGGATGTGTTGACTCGTAATCCGCCTCCTCGACTCTCCAAGGAGCCAGATTTATCAGAGACTTATTTATTCTCCTAACTGACTTGGTATTTCGTCTGCTGGAAGATCCATCCCCGCCTTACTCTTAAGAGTCCCAAGTTAACAGAAGTCAAAAGTGCCATGCAGAGTACAGTTCCAAAACGTGTCATGCACGCCATATCAACCAGAAGCTGTGATCAATATCTCGATAGCCCATCATGATATATCCAAACCAATCACCAAAAATCTCCCTTGGGCAGACTTCAGATGCGACGGATTCGACAGCATTTAATGCACTGTCAGCCGTATTAATTGAGATCCCGACGCATTAAATGCTGTCTATCATTGTAACTGTAGTTAACTGTTTACTTTTGTCTCATTCTGTTTTACTGTAGCATGTCCCCTTTCTCTATAAATAGGGGACGAATTTCATTGTAAAGGGCACCCCCGATTCTGAATGTCATTACTCTGCCAAAATAGTGAGAGAGTGAACAGTGGACGTAGGCATCTTTTTGGGTTGAACCACTCTAAAAATCCTTTGTGTCTCTTCTTCTCGCCTCTGATCTCTTCTTCTCGTTCCTATTGTTTTGCATGCATTCCATTGACCATCCGAAACTGCAGCTTGGGCCCTAAAACAACCTCGCTGACTAAGGAAACCGTTTTTCGACGTTAACATTTTTGGCGCTAGAAGGAATGGCTCATCTTCAGTTTCATCACCTTTCTACTCTTTAGCTTTCAGAGCTTTTTCTTTGTTCGACATGGTCAGAGGGAGGATTCCCAGAGACTTCAACGCAACGAAAAATTGCCAAGAAGCTTCAGACCAATAGCAGGCTATGTCTACTGGAGGGATATCCAATACTGGTGTAGGGACATCCAACGTGCTTGTGACGGAGGACGCTCAAGGTATACCTCCTCTCCTAACCCGCCAACTTGTACCTAATACTGCAAGGGGAGATGCAATGCAGGCGTTGCAGCAGCGACAGGAGAGGCTAGAAAATACAGTCGTGCAGTTTATTGGTGAGGTCAGGACTTTAATCCGGACGAGAGCCTAGCCTTCCCAGGTTCCTCGAGGGAGGCATGCAGACGACCCTGACGCGATTAGGAAGGACGTCAGGGAACCTTCTGCTTGGGGATCGGTCTATTCTTCCAGTGTGCATTCTAGTGCTCGACTTCCACGGGCTCGCAATGGACACCAGCAGGACCAAACTGGCCACAATCATGATCAAATTTCTGCCCGCGCAGACAGAACGGGGTTGGCAGACCTGATGCTGGAGGATAGGGGGCCAGAGACAACCGATCCCCAAGCAGAAGGGACAAACATTCCGCTATTGGGGGGAACTAAGACGCGGGGTACATTAGTTGCAGAACTCCTCCAAAGGATCCGTCAGCTAGAAGCACAGCCCGTGGTGTAGGAACAAAGGGGCCAGACTGGAGAGAGAACCTCGTTCACTTCAAAGATTGAGTTGGAGCCGCTCCCTCCAAGATTCAAAGTTTCCAACATCCCCCAATACAAAGGGAACTCCGATCCCTATGATCATCTGGACGCTTTCAATATCCAGATGGACCTCCAGAAGACAAGTCCGCTTGTAAAATGTCGTGTATTCTCGACCACGCTCAGAGACATTCCGAGGACATGGTTCAGAAGCCCCCCGCAGCATCAACAATTGGGAGGAATGTTAGCAAAAGTTCCTGAACCAATATAAAGCATTGAAGAGGCGACTTGCGCCACCTTACCATCTTTCCACCAGTTGCCAGCGTCCGGGTGAGCAGCTAAAAGATTATATTAACAAGTTCAGGCGCGAGGTAACAAATGTGGAGAACCCTACGGATGAAGAGGTATTATCAGCCATCTCATCAGGATTGAGAAAAGACGGGAAGCTATACGAGAGTATTTACAGGTCCCCTGTGAAGGATCTGGGAGAATTCTACGAGAGAGCGGAAAAAGAGATCCGATGGGAGGAAGTGACTAATCCTAGGAAGACCAATTCTCAGAAAGACGAAGCTGGTAGCTCCAGTCATGGAAGGAAAAGGAGTAACAGAGGAAATAATCCTGGGGGGCGAAGAGAAAGTCATCAGGTTGCCAAGAACGCCCGGGATTGACGAAGACCAAGGAGCAGTCGGGGACGGGAGCGACCTCGATACCAAAGCCGTTACAATACATACAGTGCCCTGTCAGATACCCAAGACCGAATCTATGCGACTAAGAAGAGCAAGGAGAACTTCGGGCGGCCAGTTCCCCTTCAGGCTCCCGAAGGGCGAAGAGACAGAAACAAGTTCTGTGCCTCCCACAATGATATATGGCACAATACCTCGGACTGTTGGGCGCTCAAGGATGCCATTGAGGAGATGATCAGAAATGGTCGTCTAAGAAATTACGTTATGAGGCCCCCAAGGCGACCATCCCAACAGCAACGCCCCCGTCAGCGTTTACAAGACCTGCCAATCCAAAATCAACCGGAGCCAGACTCTGTCCCCAGACCTTCTGTCAGAACTATCCATACCATCCATGGAGGTCCTTCAGAAGTAGGAGAATCTAACAAGTCCCAGGAGTGGTTTGTGTGTGAGGCAAGACGCGTCCAGCTTGCGAGACAGAGAGAATTGGGAGGCCTCGCCAAGAAAGCCAGAAAGGCATCAGAGGACATAGTCTTTACAGAAGAAGATGCGCGGGATGTCTGTCTCCCTCACAATGATGCTTTGGTGATCAGAGCACACATCGACAACTCAATGGTGAAAAGGATCATGATTGATACTGGGAGTTCAGTGAACGTGATGTATAAGGACTGTTATGATCAGATGGGGATTGGTGACGAACAGCTTAAACCATCCCCTGAACCTCTCTATAGATTCACTGGAGATTCGGTCATCCCAGTCGGACAGATAAAATTGCCTTTGACTCTCGGCGACGCCGCCCGCCAGTCTACGGTACTAGCAGACTTCCTTGTCATCAACTCTCCCTCTGCTTATAACGTAGTGATGGGAAGGCCTGCCATGAATGACCTTGACATGATCGTCTCTACCAAAGCTCTCACAGTGAAATTCCCAACTCCCAATGGGACAGGGCGTGTGCAGGGCGAGCAATCTCTGGCTCATCACTGCTATCTGGATGCAATAAAAAAGGGAGCTCAAGGGAAGAAAGCAGACGTGATCCCAGAGCGTGACTTGCAGACGATCGCTTCATCAGGAATCAGCCACGACTTGGACCCTAGGGAATTCGATGCATGTCAGAACACCGGTCCTATAGAGGAGCTTGAGGACATCCAGGTTAGTGAAGCGGATGTGACAAGATGTCTCAAGCTGGGCAGAAGCTTGACCCTGGAGGTAAAGTCTCAATTAACAAGCTGCCTTAAGAGAAATGCAGATGTATTTGCCTGGAACCATGGAGACATGGTAGAGATCGATCCGAATGTGATGACCCATAAGCTGAACGTCGGCCCATAGCTGTACTGCTACAAGGTAATGCCCTTCAGTCTGAAAAATGCAGGGGCTACCTACCAGAGATTAGTGAACAAGATGTTTGAGGAGTTAATTGGGAAGAGCATGGAGGTATACGTGGATGACATGCTCGTCAAATATGAGAAAGTTGCTGATCATATCCAGGACCTTGAAAGAATGTTCCAGATCTTGAAGAAGTACCGGATGAAGCTCAACTCGCTCAAATGTGCCTTTGGGGTCTCCTCAGGTAAATTTCTGGGTTTTATTGTGAATAACAGGGGAATAGAAGCCAACCCAGAGAAAATCCAAGCTCTGCTGGACATGAGATCACCGACCAGCGTAAAAGAGATTCAAAGTCTGAATGGTCAGATAGCCGCCTTAAGCAGATTCATGTCGAAAGCCTCCGACAGGTGTGCTCCATTCTTTGAGGTGCTGAAGAAGGCTAGGAATTTCAAGTGGACTGATGAATGTGAAGCCGTGTTCCTACAATTGAAAGAGTATATAGGGCGCACCCCGCTGCTGACCAAACCAAAAGAAGGAGAAACTCTGACCGTCTACCTAGGGGTATCCCAACACGCCCTCAGCGCAACCCTGACAAGGCAAGAAGAAAATGGAGCACAGGTCCCGGTTTACTATGTCAGTAAGAAGCTGGTAGAGGCGAAAACCAGATACACCCCGATGGAGCTGCTGGCTTATTGTCTGGTGATGGTATCTAGGAAGCTGCGTCCTTACTTCCAGGCGCACAAGATTGAAGTCTTGACCAGGTATCCGTTAAAGCAAATCCTTCAGAAGCCAGACACCTCCGGCCGACTCACCAAATGGGCCATTGAAATTGCCCAGTATGACATTGAATTCAGACCGAGATTGACAATCAAGGGATAAGTGCTGGTAGATTTCATCGCTGAATTTACCAAGCTCGCAGACGATCAGGCTGAAACCTCTGAAGGTCTGTATTGGGAACTTTTTGTGGACGGATCCTCCTGCGAAAGGAGCGCGGGGGCTGGAATTCTGTTAATCAACCCTAATGGGGGTAAGTTTCTCTGTGCCCTTAAATTTGGCTTCAGAGCGACTAACAATGAGGCGGAGTATGAAGCACTGCTGGCAGGGCTCCGCCTAGCCAGAAAGATGTAGGTTGAGCGGCTTAGAATATTCAGCGATTCGCAGTTGGTGGTCTGCCAAATAAAAGGTGAATATCAAGCCAAGGGATAAAAAATGGCAGCTTATCTACAGGAGGTTCAGAGGTTACTGGGGGTTTTCGAGACATTCAAGTTAAACCAGATTTCGCGCGCTCAGAATTCCCACGCAGATGCACTGGCTCGCCTGGCGGCCGCTCAGGATACAAACTGCACCGAAAACATACCTGTGGAGTTTTTGCCTAAGCCAAGTACTGAATTCGGCGTGGAAGTGATGGCTCTGACAGTGGCGGTTGGATCATGGATTAGCCAGCTGGTCGATTACTTGCAAGAAGGGAGACTGCCAGAAGATAAGATGGAGGCCCGCCGTCCGTGCATAAGAGCGGCCAAGTACTGCATTTATGGTGACGTTCTCTACAAAAGGGGCCTCTCAGCCCCCTTGCTCAGGTGTATTGACGAGCCGGAGTGTACCGTGTTGATGAGGGACATTCATGAAGGGCATTGCGAAAACCATGCTGGGGGACTCTCCTTGGCTCAAAAGGCGCTCAGACAGGGGTTTTACTGGCCGACAATGAAATAGGATGCCGTTAACCTGGTAAGGAAGTGTGATAAATGCCAGAGATTTTCCAAAATCCCCCGGGCACCTCCAGCCTACCTCTGACAGATGATCAGTCCGTGGCCCTTCGCCATCTAGGGCATGGACCTGATTGGATCTCTCCCAATGGGTCGAGCAAGGTGTAAATACGCCATCGTAGCAGTCGATTACTTCACAAAATGGGCAGAGGCAAAGGAGCTGGCCGAGATCTCCACGACGAAGATTGAAAAGTTCGTGTGGGACAACATAATCTGCAGGTTTGGCATTCCCCAGCAGCTAGTGACAGATAATGGGACTCAGTTCACAAGTGAACAATTCCAGGAATTCTGCAGTAGTCTTGGCATCGTCAAAAGCTTCTCAGCAGTCGACCACCCTCAAGCTAATGGTCAAGTGGAAGCGATCAACAAAATCATCAAACAGATCCTGAAGACTAAGCTTGAGGCTAGAAAGGGAGCATGGGTTGATGAGTTATAGAAGGTGTTATGGGCCTACCGCACTACCGCCCATAGTACTACAAGAGAGAGCCCTTTCTTAATGGTCTACGGGTCTGAAGCCATGATTCCGGTAGAATTTGAAGTCTACAGTCACCGAAGGGCAAGCTTCAACCTTGATGACAACAACCAGCTCTTGGCCGCCAACTCAGACTTACTTGAAGAATCAAGGGAAGCTGCTCGCCTCAGGATGGCCGTCTACCAGCAGACGATGACCAAGCATTACGACAAAAGGGTCTGGGTACGTCAATTCAAACCAGGTGACCTTGTCCTACGAGAAGTCCTACCTGGTACTCGCAAAGCAACTTAAGGAGTATTGGGACCAAACTGGGAAGGGCCTTACGTGATCCACGAAAGCTTGAAGAACGGAGCCTACCACCTGGCAGACATGAACGGGACGATTCTACCAAAGGCTTGGAACGCCATTCATCTAAGGACATATTACACCTGAATGATTGTATTTTTATTTACTATTGCCATTATGTTACATATGTAAAACAAACCGTGTACAGACATACTGAGAATTATCCATCAATTATTATGAATTATTACTGACATCAAACGCTCGTGTGTGTTCTTATTTAAGGTACACCACCATAAACGGCAAAGCGTCAGCATAACGCTCCAACATCTGATTGCCTTACAAGGCAAGAGGGGCTAAAACGGCCACGAGCCTGCGCACCTAATCGCCGCTCATTGATTGGCCTCCCCCTCCACATTCGCGCGCAAACAAAAAATAAAGGCTTGATCGACATAACACTCAGCCTAACTCTCGCTGTAAATGCTCAGGTTTAACCTTGTGAGCGCAGCTGGAGAGGTTCATTTCATTACGCTGTAAATGCTCTGGCTCCGGCCTTGTGAGCACAGTCGAGGTCCCAACCTCTACAACTCTCGCTGTAAATGCTCAGGTTTAACCTTGTGAGCGCAGTTGGAGAGGTTCATTTCATTACGCTGTAAATGCTCAGGCTCCGGCCTTGTGAGCGCAGTCGAGGTCTCAACCTCCACAACTCTCGCTGTAAATACTCAGGTTTAACCTTATGAGCGCAGCTGGAGAGGTTCATTTCATTACGCTGTAAATGCTCAGGCTCCGGTCTTGTGAGCGCAGCCGAGGTCTCAACCTCCACAACTCTCGCTGTAAATGCTCAGGTTTAACCTTGTGAGCACAATTGGAGAGGATCACTGTACCGTGTAACTTAGGTATCGGTCTTGTGAGCACAGCCTGCTGTAAATGCTCAGGTCTAACCTTATGAGCGCAGTCGATTGTATTTGCTCAGGCCCCTACCTTCTGAGCGCAACCCTTCATCAAATCTGACAGTGGTCAGAAAAACACGTTAACAGCCCGCTTATTCTCCGTCTGGTTTATTCTCTTCCTCAGCACACTTCTCATTATCTATATTGCCTTATATTGTGTATGTGTATATATTGGATGCGTCACAACCACATGATAGCACGAGAACAAGACTACTTATTCATCATTTGGGTTAATTTCTGCAAGCAAGCCAATTGGCTTATTACTCCTAATCTGGTGGTACCTGCTCGACAGTGGAAATCAAGTTATCTATACATCTTCGGGAATTCTCTTCTGCCCCCCAGGTTATTATTCGTATTAAGGGCAATCTATTGGAAAACATCCACAACCCGAAGTATGACCTTCTTTATTGTACCTCCCCAAAGGTACATGCAAGGGCGATCAACCATTTATTATTTTTATTTTTATTTGTTTTTTATCTTGCAGGATATATCTGTTCGCAATTTACTTTGATTACATATGTACGAAGATAAGAAAGCAACAGAGTAAATTAACTGAAATCCCATAGAGATGACGATAAACCAATAATTACGAAGCATTCTGGAAATAAATGAAAATAGTAACTACAACGATATCGATGTTCAAAGATAAGCCCTATTGGTAGCGAAGGAGAATGTTAAAATTATTTATCCGGAGGGGCTTTTGAAGAGTTAGCAAGAGTGTCCTTCGGATCCTTCTGGCTGGGGGTTCCTTGAAAAGACGAACCTTGTCCTCCGCTCAGAACTGATTTATGAGGAACTGAGGAGAGGCCACCCTGGCTAGAGGTTCCTTGAAAAGATGAACCTTATCCTCCACCCGGAACCGATTTATGAGGAGCTGAGGAGGAGCTACCCTGGGTTGATGGAGCACCGATTTGAGCAGACGAAGACTCAGAACCCTTCTTCAAAGTTGGAGGAATTGTACCATTCTGGGCAGCTTGTGCAGCCTTCATCTGGGCATCTCTGGCAGCACGGACTGCATACTTCTTCAGCTCTTCCACCGCTTCTTTCCTAAAGAATGAGAAATCCAGCTCAGGATGATGCAGCCACAAAGTGTACAGGAATTTGCTGCTCGTCTTATCGGTTGTCTCTTTCCAAGCTTGTTTGGCCCGGATTTTCGACTTGCGATACGCCTCCCGTATCTGAGCAAGCTTATCCCTCACCACGGTCAGGTCCTTCAGCGTCATCTCATTAGTATTCTTGGCATCATCAGCCCATTTTTTTCTAAGGATGGCTTCACGGGTGACCCTGTCTACATTATCAGTGGCCTTTTTGAGCGAGGAGGAAGCCATGAATCGAAGCTTTCTCTCATTCTCCGTAGACTCCTCCGCACTCTTAAGCTTCTGCTCAAGCTCGAAGATAGTCTTCTTGGCAGCATCAGACTCTTCTTTGAGCCTCTTATTTTCCACCTTCAGATTTCTATTCGCTCCTCAAGAGAAGCCTTTTCTTCTGCCAGGTCGAGGAAGTCCCGACATATCTTCATCATAGCCAGCGAAGCCTAAAAGGAGAGCATGTAAGCAGTACGCATGAGCGTTAAATACAAATACAAGGTAGGAAATATGACTTACAAGCACGTTGCAACGAGTAGCATAATCAACCAATTGGTCGCCGCGGATATGCTTCTGATAGACATCTGGCTTGTCAGGTCCCAGTAATGCTGGCAACCGGTCCAGCAAGTCGTCAAAGTATTCCCCTGCATTAGCCTCAGAGGTTGGTCCTTCATCAGTTCCCCTTGTCATGGCCGCTTTGCCTTTGCCTTTGGACCTTAGATGTTTAGCAGGGGGCTCCATGACCTCCTCTTCCTCACCTTCAGGGACAGGGACCCCTTTCTCAGCGGCATCTCCTGGTGGAGGTATGTTCTTCACAAGCTTCCTCCCTAAGGTTTTAAACTTCATCACAGGTTGTTTGTCAGAGGGGCCAGCCATTGTTTGAGGTGGATCTGCAGCCTACGTTGGGGGCTCCTTCGAGCCCGTTATCTCCACCTCGGGGCTTTCCTGTTTCAGCCATTGGCGAGGACGGGGGAGAGGTCATTTCGAGGTTTACCATTGTTTTGGATTTCTTGGGGACTGGGGCAGAAGTGCCTTCTCCGAGTCCTGCAAAGACAGATTTAACTTCCCGACCCTTTCGTACTCCAACGTCCAGGGCCAATTTCAGAGGTATGGTTTCAGCTCCAGGTGCGAGCCCATATTTCCCCAGAAAAAAGTTGGATGGAAGGTAATTGTCCTCGGGGTCCTTCACCTCGACGAACCTTTTAAGCGCCTCTGTTTCCTCGTATGAAAGATTGACCGATCCCTTGATGAAAGCTGCATACAGGGAGAGAAAATGTAAGTAATAAAGGGGCATGAGGATGTGCGTGTACGCGCTCCAGCAGCGAGCAGAAATGTGCTCACCAGGATTGTTGTTAAAGTCAAAATTTACAAGTTTCAGCAGGGACAGACAGGAAGCATAAAACCACCGGGACTTATAATTCCCTACATTTGATTTGCCAACTTTCTGTGGCAGAAGCGCCTTGTAGGGAGAGCTACGAGCGGTTATGTAGTAAATGTCGTCTTGTTTTGTGGTGTGAGGGCTGGTGGTGGACTTAAAGAAGAAAAGGCTCTGGATTATATTCGAAGTTGGTGGCAGAAGGCCGTTTTTGAGAAAGATGTAGGCCAAGGTGGTTATTTGGGCGTAAGAGTTTGGTGTCAGCTGGAAGGGGGTTAGTTCCAAGTCATTCAGCAGGTTAACCAAGTATAAGAGAACTGGGAACCTAAACCCAGATTTCACATGTTGGCGGCTGATCACTATGAACCCGTCAAAAGGATCAACCGCATGGTCGTGGTGAGCAGGAACTATGACGCGACACCCGGAAGGGAAATGGTATGCCTCGGCCACGGTCTTAAGCTCATCAAAGGTTATCTGGGAGTCATGTTGATAGAAGGTCTGATAGGCAAAGGTCTCCCCTTGCCTAGAAAAACTTTGCGCATCCCCACTGCCCTGAGTGGTTGCGCTCGAAGAGTCCCCATCATGTTGAGAATACCCTCCCTCAGAGCTTTCTTCACTAGACATGACTCGACGGTATCGGAGTCCACGACTTGACATCTACAAAAACAACAGCCATTTAGGCCTCTGACAGCCAACCAGACTCAAAGAACAAAAGAAGCATAAGTCTGCTAAATCTAAGCATCAAGCCGTACGCCTAGGAAGCCATGAAGGGGGAGATAAGGGCCTCATTCAGTGAAGTTTCCCCCCAGGATTGAGGAAAGAAAGGAAAAGAAGCAAGCCAATTACCCCATACTATTACCGGACTCTACCGGACCAGAGGCAATACGGAGACTATCCACCCCAACTGGTCCAGACTCTCAGGAAAGCAAATACTACGCATAGAATGAAAAACAGCAATAACAAAAACGATGTGAGTAAAGAGAAAAAGCCTTACCTTGAATGTGGTGGTGACTGGTAGTTACGGACGAAGACCGTTGAACGGAGATGAAAAATCGAAGTAAAGAAAGAAAGTGATGAAGGTGTCTGTGATTCTTGAAAATGTCGGAAGAAGAAGAAAGTGGGGCATCGTTTCTCTTTTTAAAATGATTGAGCCCCAGCCATTGGATCAAGACAGCTGTGTAACCGCCCCCAATTTGACGACATGGCGTGATTCCCGGGATTTTGTCATCATGCAGCGTGTCAGTTGAGAGACGTGTATTAAATGCGCAGGGCGCGTGGTGTGACCCGTAACTGTTGTCTAGGGAAGCTCCACGTGGCCTGACAATAAAGCGGAATTCAGAAGGTACTGTAACCGCCTCCATTTTGTAACTGTTCCCGCCTAATCTGCCCCTGCCCTAGAATCTATGGCTCTTGGTCCTCTTCAAAGCACCAAGAGTCAAGGGGCTTAATGTTATGGATAATTTAGCGATCAGAATAATCGGGCCCAGAAAGATCTACAGTGCAGGCCCAATGGCTCGAAGGCCCAATAATTCGCCATCTCTTCCGATCCCCTTTCCTGACGGAGGGCCCTTTTGTGATCGCTCGTCATGACCGCTGATCGCCTATGCTCAGCCTGACCGTTGATTCTGACCGCAGGCGCCAATTCTGAGCGCTGGCTCTGACCGTTATCTCCATCCGCTATTCTGACCGTCGACTTTACCCGTCAGTCTATCCGTCAGTTCTGTTCGTTCAGTCTGACCGCTGGTCCTAATCACTGATCGTTGGCTCTCATCGCTCAGACTGACCGCTGACCCCTGGCCGTGTCCGCTGAGCCTACTCGCCAGATTATCCGCCATGATTGATCGCTTGCATATTCGCCAATTCTATCCATACAAGATAAGAGGAACCATCCATCAGAAATGTTCAACAAGTCCTCCTCGCCCAAGATGATCTGGCTAAACTAATCGCTAATCTCTGAACGTGGCCGTATACCGGCTCCTTCACTCGCGATATTGCCTGCCTCACTGTCATGACCAACTACGGACGTGTTGACTCGTAATCCAGCTCCTCGACTCTTAAGGTAGCCAGACTTATCAGAGACTTATTTATTCTCCTAATTGACTTGGTATTTCGTCTGCTGGAAGATTCATCCCCGCCTTGCTCCTAAGAGTCCCAAGTCAACAGAGGTCAAAAGTGCCATGAAGAATATGGTTCCAAAACGTGCCATGCACGCCATATCAACCAGAAGCTGTGATCAATATCTCGATAGCCCATCATGACATATCCAAACCAGTCACCAGAAATCTCCCTTGGGCAGACCTCAGATGCGACGCATTCGACCGCATTTAATGCTTTGTCAGCCGCATTAATTAAGATCCCGGCGCATTAAATGCTGTCCATCATTGTAACTGTAGTTAACTGTTTACTTTTGTCTTATTCTGTTTTACTGTAGCATGTCCCCTTTTTCTATAAATAGGGGACAAATTTCATTGTAAAGGGCATCCCCGATTTTGAGTGTCGTTACTCTGCTAAAATAGTGAGAGAGTGAACAGTGAAAGTAGGCATCATTTTGGGCCGAACCACTCTAAAAATCCTTTGTGTCTCTTCTCCTCGCCTCTGATCTCTTCTTCTCATTCCTATTGTTTTGCATGCATTCCATTGACCATTCGAAACTGCAGCTTGGGCCCTAAAACAACCTCGTTGACTAAGGAAACCGTTTTCCGACGTTAACAGTATATGTTATAGGTAATTTAGCGATCAGAATAGTCGGGCCCAAAAAGATCTACAGTGCAGGCCCAGTGGTTCAAAGGCCCAATAATTCGCCATCTCTCCCAATCCGCCTTCCTGACGGAGGGCCTATTTGTGATCGCTCGTCACGACTGCTAATCGCCTACGCTCAGCCTGACCGCTGATTTTGACCGCAGGCGCCAATTCTGAGCACTAGCTCTGACCGCTATCTCCATCCGCCATTCTGACCGTCAGTCTATCCGTCAGTTCTATTTGTTCAGTTTGACTGCTAGTCCTGATCGCTGACCGTTGGCTCTCATCGCTCAGACTGACCGCTGACCGCTGGCCGTGTCCGCTGAGCCTACTCGCTAGATTATCCGCCATGATTGATCGCCTGCATATTCGCCAATTCTATCCATACAAGATATACGCCAAGAGGAACCATCCATCAGAAATGTTCAACAAGTCCTCCTCGCCCAAGATGATCTGGCTAAACTAATCGCTAATCTCTGAGCGTGGCCGTATACCGGCTCTTTCACTTGCGATATTGCCCGCCTCACTGTCATGACCATCTGCGGACGTGTTGACTCGTAATCCACCTCCTCGACTCTCGAGGTAGCCAGACTTATCAGAGACTTATTTATTCTCCTAATTGACTTGGTATTTCGTCTGCTGGAAGATCCATCCCCGCCTTGCTCCTAAGAGTCCCAAGTCAACAGAGGTCAAAAGTGCCATGCAGAGTACAGTTCCAAAATGTGCTATGCACGCCATATCAACTAGAAGTTGTGATCAATATCTCGATAGCCCATCATGACATATCCAAACCAGTCACCAGAAATCTCCCTTGGGCAGACCTCATAAGCGACGGATTCGGCCACATTTAATGTATTTTCGGTCGCATTTATTGCATTGTCAGCCGCATTAATTGGATCCCGACGCATTAAATGCTGTCCATCATTGTAACTGTAGTTAACTGTTTACTTTTGTCTGATTCTGTTTTACTGTAACATGTCCCCTTTCTCTATAAATAGGGGACGAATTTCATTGTAAAAGGGATCCCCGATTCTGAGTGTCGTTACTCTGCCAAAATAGTGAGAGAGCGAACAATGACGTAGGCATCTTTTTGGGCCGAACCACTCTAAAAATCCTTTGTGTCTCTTCTCCTCGCCTCTGATCTCTCCTTCTCATTCATTTTGTTTTTCATGCATTCTAATGAACATACAGAACTGTAGCTTGGGCCCTAAAATAACCTTGTTGACTAAGGAAACCATTTTTCGACGTTAACATTTTTGGCGCTAGAAGGAGGGGCTCATCTTCAATTTCATCACCTTTCTACTCTTTAGCTTTCAGAGCTTTTTCTTTGTTCGCCATGGTTAGAGGGAGGATTCCTAGAGACTTCAACGCAATGGAAAACCGCCAAGAAGCTTCAGACCAACAGTAGGCTATGTCTACCGGAGGGATATCCAATGCTGGTGCAGGGACATCTAACGTGCCTGTGACGGGGGATGCTTAAGGTATACCATCTCTCCTAACCCGCCAACCTGTGCCTAATACTGCAGGGGGAGATGCAATGCAGGCGTTGCAGAGGCGACAGGAGAGGCTAGAAAATACAGTCGCGCAGTTCACTGGTGAGGTCAGGACTTTAATCCGGACGCAAGCCCAGCCTTCCCAGGTTCCTCGAGGGAGGCATGCAGAAGACCCTGACGCGATTAGGAGGGACGTCAGAGAACCAGGGCAAGAGGGATCGGTCCATTCTTCCAGTGTGTATTCCAGCGCTCGACTTCCACGGGCCCACAATGGACACCGACAGGAGCAAACTGGCCACAATCATGACCAAAGTCCGGCCCACGCAAACAGAGCTGGGTCGAGGCCTGATGTCGGAGGACAGGGGGCCAGAGACAACCAATCCCCAAGCAGAAGGGACAGACATTCCGCTATTGGAGGAACAGAGACGCGGGGTACATTAGTTGCGGAACTCCTTCAAAGGGTCCGTCAGCTAGAAGCACGGCCCGTGGTGCAGGAACAAAGTGGCCAGACTGGAGAGAGAACCCTGTTCACTTCAGAGATTGAGTTGGAGCCGCTCCCTCCAAGATTCAAGGTTCCCAACATACCCCAATACAAAGGGAACTTCGATCCCTATGATCATCTGGATGCTTTCAATATCCAGATGGACCTCTAGACGACGAGTCCGCTTGTGAAATGTCGTGTTTTCCCGGCCACGCTCGGAGATATTCCGCGAACATGGTTCAGAGGTGCCCCCCTCCCCCCTCCCTCCCCCCCACAGCATCAATAACTAGGAGGAATGTCAGCAGAAGTTCCTGAACCAATACAAAGCGTTGAAGAGGCGGCTTGCGCCACCCTGTCACCTTTCTACCATATGTCAACGTCCAGGTGAGCCTCTAAAAGAATATATTAACAAGTTCAGACGCGAGGTAACGAATGTGGAGAACCCTACGAATGAAGGGGTATTATAGGCCATCTCGTCAGGATTGAGAAAAGACGGGAAGCTATACGAGAGCATATATATAGGTCCTCTATGAAGGACCTGGGAGAATTTTATGAGCGGGCCAAGAAGGAAATCCGATGGGAGGAGGTAACTAATCCTAGGAAGACCAGTTCTCAGAAGGACGAAGCAGGTAGTCCCAATCATGGAAGAAAAAGGAGCAATGGAGGAAGCAACCCTGGGGGGCGAAGAGAAAATCATCAGGTTGCCAAGAAGGCCAGGGATTGACAAAGACCGGGGAGCAGTCGGGGACAGGAGCGACCTCGATACCAAAGCCGTTACGATACATACAGTGCCCTGTCAGATACCTAAGACCGAATCTATGCAACTGAGAAGAATAGGGAGAATTTCGGGCGGGCGGCTCCCCTTCAGGGTCCCGAAGGACAGAGAGACAAGAACAAGTTCTGTGCCTACCACAATGATATAGGGCACAATACCTCGGATTGTTGGGCGCTCAAGGATGCCATTGAGGAAATGATCAGAAATGGTAGTCTAAGGGATTACGTTGTGAGGCCCCCGAGGCGACCATCCCAGCAGCGATGCCCTCGTTAGCGTTCAGAAGACCCGCCAGCCCAAAATCAGTCGGAGCCGGATTCTACTCAAGGGCATTCTGTCAGAACTATCCATACCATCCATGGAGGACCTTCGGGGGTGGGAGAATCTAATAGGTCTCAGGAGCGGTTTGTGCGTGAAGCTAGACGCGTCTAACCGGTAGGACAGAGAGAGTCGGGGGGACCCGCCAAGAAAGCCAGGAAGGTATCAGAATACATCGTGTTTACTGATGAAGATGCATGGGATGTTCGTTTCCCTCATAATGACGCCTTGGTGATCAGGGCGCGAATCGGTAACTCGGTGGTCAAAAGAATCATGATTGATACTGGGAGTTCCGTGAATGTGATGTATAAGGACTGCTATGATCAGATGGGGATTAATGACGATCAACTCAAACCATCCCCTGAACCCCTTTATGGCTTCACTGGAGATTCGGTCGTCCCAGCTGAACAGATTAAGTTGCCCCTAACTCTCGGTGACGCCACACGCCAGTCCACAGTGTTGGCAGACTTCCTCATCGTCAACTCTCCATCGGCATACAATGTGGTAATGGAGAGACCTGCAATGAATGATCTTGACATGGTTGTCTCTACCAAGGCCCTCGTGGTGAAGTTCCCAACTCCCAACGGGGTAGGATGTGTGCAGGGCGAGCAATCTTTGGCTCGTCACTGCTACGTAGACGCAATCAGAAAGGGAGTCCAGGGAAAGAAGGCAGATGCGGTCCCGGAGCGGGAGTTGCAGACGATCACTTCGACAGGTGTCAGCCATGATTTGGATCTCAGGGAGTTCGATGCGCGTCAGGGTAATGGCCCGGTGGAGGAGCTTGAAGACGTCCAGGTCAGTGAAGCGGATGTAACAAGATGTCTCAAGCTGGGCAAAAGCTTGACTCCGGAGGTAAAGGCCCAGTTGGCAAGCTGCCTTAAGAGTAATGCAGATGTGTTTGCCTGGAACCATGGAAATATGGTGGAGATTGATCCGAATGTGATGACTCATAAGCTGAATGTCGACCCCTATCATCAGCCGGTCTGCTAGAAAAGGAGGCAAATGAACCAGGAACGTAGTGAGGCTCTGAAAGAGGAAGTGGATAAGCTCCTGGCTAACAAGTTCATCCGAGAAGTCCAATACCTAGAATGGGTAGCTAACCCCGTGCTGGTAAAGAAGAAGAATGGGAAGTGGAGGACATGTGTAGACTTCACGGATCTGAACAAGGCCTGTCAGAAAGACAGTTTCCCCCTGCCTAGGTTCGATCAGCTGGTAGACGCGACAGCAGGGCATGAACTTTTTAGCTTCATGGATGCTTACTCAGGCTATAATCAGATCCCTATGGATCCCAACGACGAGGAGTGTACATCATTCACAACTAACTGGGGGCTGTACTGCTACAAGGTAATGCCCTTCGGTCTGAAAAATGCAGGGGCTACCTACCAGAGATTAGTGAACAAGATGTTTGAGGAGCTAATTGGGAAGAGCATGGAGGTATACGTGGATGACATGCTCGTCAAATCTGAGGAAGCTACTGATCATGTCCAGGACCTTGAAAGAATGTTCCAGATCTTGAGGAAGTACCAGATGAAGCTCAACCCGCTCAAATGTGCTTTCGGGGTTTCCTCAAGTAAATTTCTAGGTTACATTATGAATAACAGGGGAATAGAAGCCAACCCAGAAAAAATCTAAGCTCTACTGGACATGAGATCGCCAAACAACGTGAAGGAGATTCAGAGTCTGAACGGTCAGATAGCGACTTTAAGCAGATTCGTGTCTAAAACCTCCGACAGGTGTGCTCCATTCTTTGAGGTGTTGAAGAAGGCCAGGAATTTCAAGTGGACTAATGAATGTGAAGCCGCGTTCCTACAATTGAAAGAATACATAGGGCGTGCCCCGTTGCTGACCAAACCAAAGGAAAGAGATACTCTGACCGTCTACCTGGGAGTATCCCAGCATGCTCTGAGCGCGGCCCTGACAAGGCAAGAAGAAAATGGAGCACAGGTCCCAGTTTACTACGTCAGTAAGAAGCTGGTGGAGGTGGAAACCAAGTACACCCCGATGGAGCTGCTGGCTTATTGTCTGGTGATGGCATCCAGGAAGCTGCGTCCCTACTTCCAGGCGCACAAGATTGAAGTCTTGACCAGGTATCCATTAAAGCAAATCCTTCAGAAGCCAGATACCTCTGGCCGACTCATCAAATGGGCCATTGAGATTGCCCAATATGACATCGAGTTCAAGCCAAGACCAGCGATCAAGGGGCAAGCATTGCCGGATTTTATTGCCGAGTTTACCGGACCAGTGGATGATCAAGCTGAGACTTCTGAAGGACCATATTGGGAACTCTTTGTGGACGGATCCTCCTGTGAAAGGAGCGCGGGGGCTGGAATTCTATTAATCAACCCTGATGGGGGTAAGTTTCTCTACGCCCTTAAATTTGGCTTCAGAGCGACTAACAATGAGGCGGAGTATGAAGCACTGCTGGCAGGGCTCCGCCTAGCCAGAAGGATGCAGGTTGAGCGGCTTAGAATATTCAGCGATTCGCAGTTGGTGGTCTGCTAAATAAAAGGTGAATATCAAGCCAAGGGATAAAAAATGGCAGCTTATGTACAGGAGGTTCAGAGGTTACTGGGGGCCTTCAAGACATTCAAGTTGAACCAGATCCTGCGCCCAGAACTCTCATGCAGTCGCACTGGCTCGTCTGGCGACCGCTCAAGATACAGGCAGCACCGAAAACATACCTGTGGAGTTTTTGCCTAAGCCAAGTACTAAATCCGGTGTGGAAGTGATGGCTCTGACAGTGGCGGTGGGATCATGGATGAGCCAGCTGGTCGATTACTTGCAAGAAGGGAGACTGCCAGAAGATAAGATGGAGGCGCGCCGTCTGCGCATAAGAGCAACCAGGTACTGCATTTATGTGACGTTCTCTACAAAAGGGGCCTCTCGGCCCCCCTGCTCAGATGTATCGACGAGCCGGAGTGTACCGTGTTGATGAGGGACATTCTTGAAGGGCATTGCGGAAACCATGTAGGGGGACTCTTCCTGGCTCAAAAAGCGCTTAAGCAGGGGTTCTACTGGCCGACCATGAAAAATGACATCGTTGATCTGGTAAGGAAGTGTGATAAGTGCCAGAGGTTTTCTAAAATTCCCCGGGCGCCTCCAACTTGTCTCCGACAGATGATCAGTCCGTGGTCCTTCGCCATCTGGGGCATGGATCTGATTGGACCTCTCCCGGTGGGTCGAGCAAGGTGCAAGTACGCCATCGTAGCAGTCGATTACTTCACAAAATGGGCAGAGGCAAAGGAGCTGGCCGAGATCTCCACGACGAAGATTGAAAAGTTCGTGTGGGACAACATAATCTGCAGGTTTGGCATTCCCCAGCAGCTAGTAACAGATAATGGGACCCAGTTCACAAGTAAACAATTCTAGAAATTCTGCAGTAGTCTTGGCATCGTCAAAAGCTTCTCAGTAGTCGACCACCCCAAGCTAACGATCAGGTGGAAGCGGTCAACAAAATCATCAAACAGATCCTGAAGACTAAGCTTGAGGCTAGAAAGAGAGCATGGGTTGATGAGTTACAGAAGGTGTTATGGGCCTACCGCACTACCGCCCGCAGTACTACAGGAGAGACCCCTTTCTCAATGGTCTACTGGTATGAGGCCATGATTCCGGCAGAATTTGAAGTCTACAGTCACCGAAGGGCAAGCTTCAACCTTGATGACAACAACCAGCTCTTGGCTGCCAACTCAGACTTACTTGAAGAATCAAGGGAAGCTGCTCGCCTCAGGATGGCCGTCTACCAGCAGAGGATGGCCAAGCATTACGACAAAAGGGTCCGGGTACGTCAATTCAAACCAGGTGACCTTGTCATACGAGAAGTCCTACCTAGTGCTCGCAAAGCAAGTGAAGGAGTACTGGGACCAAACTGGGAAGGTCCTTACGTAATCCACGAAAGCCTGAAGAATGGAGCCTACCACTTGGCAGACATGAACGGGGCGATTCTACTAAGGGCTTGGAACGCCATTCATCTAAGTACATATTACACTTGAATGTTGTATTTTTATTTACTATTTCCGTTCTGTTACATATGTAAAACAAACCGTGTACATACATAATGAGAATTATCCATCAATTATTATGAATTATTACTGACATCAAACGCTCGTGTGTGTTTTTATTTAAGGTACACCACCATAAATGGCAAAGCGTCAGCATGAAACTCCAATGTCTGATTGCCTTACAAGGCAAGAGGGGCTAAAACCGCCACGAGTTGCGCACCTAATCGCCGCTCGTTGATTGGCCTCCCCCTCCACATTCGCGCGCGAACAAAAATAAAGGCTCGATCGACATAACACTCAGCCTAACTCTCGCTGTAAATGCTCAGGTTTAACCTTGTGAGCGCAGCTAGAGAGGTTCATCTCATTACGCTGTAAATGCTTAGGCTCCGGCCTTGTGAGCGCAGCCGAGGTCCCAACCTCCACAACTCTCGCTGTAAATGCTCAGGTTTAACCTTGTGAGCGCAGTTGGAGAGGATCATTGTACCGTATAACTTAGGTATCGGTCTTGTGAGCGCAGTCTGCTGTAAATGCTCAGGTCTAACCTTGTGAGTGCAGTCGGTTGTATATGCTCAGTCCCCTACCTTCTGAGCACAACCCTTCATCAACTCCGACAACGGTAAGAAAAACACGTTAATAGCCCGCTTATTCTCCGTCTGGTTTCTTCTCTCCCTCAGCACACTTCTCATTATCTATATCGCCTTATATTGTGTATGTGTATATATTGGATGCGTCATAACCACATGATAGCATATGAACAGGACTACTTATTCATCATTTGGGATAATTTCTGCAAGCAAGCTAATTGGCCTACTACTCCTAAATCTGGTGGTACCTGTTCAATAGTGGAGGTCAGGTTATCTACCCATCTTTTGGGATTATTTTCTGCCCTACCAGGTTATTATTGGTATTGAGGGTCATTTGCTGGAAAGCATCTGCAACCCGAAGGGTTACCTTCCTTATTGTACCTCTCCGAATGTACATGCAGGGGCGGTCAGCCCCTTTATTATTTTTATTTGTTGTTTATCTTGCAAGGTATACCTGTTCGTAATCTACTCTGATTACATATATGTATGAAGATAAGAAAGCAACAGGATAAATTGAAGGAAATCCTACTGAAATAATGATTAATTAATAATTACGAAGCATTCTGGAAATAAAGGAAAATAGTAACTACAACGATATCGATGTTCAAAGATAAGCCCTATTAGCAGCAAAGGAGAATGTTAAAATTATTTATCCGGAGGGGCTTTTGAAGAGCTGGCAGGAGTGTCCTTCGGATCTTTCTTACTGGGGGCTCCTTGTGAAGACGAGCCTTGCCCGCCATCCTTTGCCAATCCTTGAGGAGTTGAGGAGGAGCCACCTTGGGTTGATGGAACACCGATTTGAGTGGACGAAGACTCAGAACCCTTCTTCAAAGCTGGAGGAATTGTCCTCTTTTGGGCAGCTTGTGCGGCCTTCATCTGGGCATCTCTGGCAGCACAGACCGCATACTTTTTCACCTCCTCCACTACTTCCTTCCCGAAGAATGAGAAATCCAGCTCAGGATGGTGCAATCATAAAGTATACAGGAACTTGCTGCTCGTCTTATCAGTTGCCTCTTTCCAGGCCTTAGTGGCCTGAGCCTCCGACTGGCGAAGCATCTCCTTTGCACGAGCCAAATGGTCCTTCACCATGGATAAATCCTTCAGCGTCGACTCATTAGTCTTCTCAGCATCATCAGCCTGTTTCTTCTGAAGGATGGCTTCGTGGGTGACCCTGTCTACTTTATCAGTGGCCTCTTTGAGCGAGGAGGAAGCTATGAATCGAAGCTTTTTCTCATTCTCCGCAGACTCCTCCGCACTTTTAAGCTTCTGCTTCAGCTCAGAGATAGTCTTCTTGGCAGCTGCAGACTCCTTTTTGAGTCTCCGATTCTCCGCCTCTAGCTCCCTGTTCGCCACCTCAAGAGAAGCCTTCTCTCCTGCCAGGTCGGGGAAGTCCCGACGTATCTTCATCATAGCCAGCGAAGCTTGAAGAGATAGCATATTAGCGATATATATGGGCGTGAAATGTAATTACAAAGTAAGGAACAGGACTTATAAGCACATTGCAACGTGCAGCATAGTCGACCAGCTGGTCACCGCGAATGTGCTTCTGATAGACATCCGGCTTGTCGGGTCCCAATAATGCTGGCAGCTGATCCAACAAATCATCAAAATATTCCCTTACATTAGCCTCAGATGTTTGTTCTCCTCCGGTCTCTTCTGTCATGACCGCTTTACCCTTGCCTTTGGATCTCAAACGTTTGGCAGGGGGCCTTGCGGTCTCCTCTTCCTCCTCTGAGGGCCTGATCGGCTTATCTCCAGAAATTGAGGCTCCTTTCCCAGCAGCACTCTTCGGTGGAGGTATCTGCTTCACGGTCTTCTTCCCCACACTCTTGTATTTCATCACAGGCTGTTTGGCAGATGGGGCAACAACTGTGACTGATGGGTTTGCTGATGGAGCAGGGGGTTCCTTCGAGCCCGTTATTTCCACCTCAAGCTCCCCTATCTCGGCCGCTGGCGAGGACGGAGGAGAGATCATCTCGAGGTTCACCATCGCTTTGGGTTTCTTTGGGGTTGGAGCAGAAGTTCCTTCACCGGGTCCTGCAAAAACAGACTGAAGCTCCCCACTCTTTCGCACGCCAACGTCAAAGGCCAATTTCAGGGGCTTGGTCTCAGCTCCGGGTGCGAGCCCGTACTTCTTCAGGAGGGTGCCAGTGGGGAAATAGTCGTCTTCGGGATCCTTCACTTCAGAGAACCTCTTAAGTGTTTTTGTCTCCTCGACTGAAAGATTAACCGTCCCTTTGATAAAAGCTGCACACAAAAAGGAAAAATATTAACAATAATGGGACATCGCGATGGTGTATGCGTAGGCTCCGACAGCGAGCAGAAGTGAGCTCACCGGGATTTTTATTAAAATCAAAATTAACGAGTTTCAGTAGAAATAGACAAGACGCGTAGAACCAGCGAGACTTGTAATCCCCTACATTTGATTTGCCAACCTTCTGTGGTAGAAATGCCTTATAGGGGGAATTACGAGCGGTTATGTAATAGATTCCATCTCGTTTTGTAGCTTGGGGGCTGATAGTAGACCTAAAAAAGAAAAGGCTTTGGATTATATTCGAAGTTGGAGGAGGAAGGCCATTTTTGAGAAAGATACAGGCCAGAGTGGTTATCTGTGCATAAGAATTTGGTGTTATTTGGAAAGGAGCAATCTCCAAGTCATTTAACAGGTCTACTAGATATGAAGGGACTGGAACCTGAACCCTGATTTCACATGTTGGCGGCTGATCGCTATAAACCCTTCAGGAGGATTAGACGCGTGATCACGGTGAACAGAAACCATGACACGACATCCAGCAGGAAAATGAATTGCATCGGCCACGGTCTTTAGCTCATCGAGGGTCATCTGGGAGTCATGTTGATAAAAAGTCTGATTGGCAAAGGTCTCTTCTCACCCAGAGGGACTCGGCGCATCCCCGCTACCCTGAGCGGTTGCATTCGGAGAATCTCTGTCTTGTTGAGAAGAACCCCCCTAAGAGCTTTCTTCACTAGAAATGACTCGACGATATCGGTGTCCACGACTTGACATCTACAAAAGAAACAGCCAGCTAGGCCGCTGACAGCCAACCAGACTCAAAGAACAAAAGAAGCCTAAGTCTACTAAGCCTAAGCGTCAAGCCGTGCACCTAGGAAGCCATGAAGGGGGAGATAAGGGCCTCATTCAGTAAAGTTTCCCCCCAGGATTGCCGAAAGAAAGGAAAAGAAGCGAGCGAATTACCCCATACTATTACCAGACTCTACCGAACCAGAGGTAATACGGAGACTATCTGCCCCAACTGGTCCAGACTCTCAGGAAAGCAAATACTACACAGAAAGTGAAAAACAGCAATAACGGAAACGATGTGAGCAGAGAGAAAAAACCTTACCTTGAATATGGTGGTGACCGGTTGTTGCGGACGAAGACTGTTGAACGGAGATGAAAAATCGAAGCAAAGAAAGAAAGTGATGAAGGTGTTTGTGATTCTTGAAAATGCCGGAAGAAGAAGAAAGTGGGGCGTCGTTACTCTTTTTAAAATGATTGAGCCCCAGCCGTTGAATCAAGACAGCTGTGTAACCGCCCCCAATCTGACGACGTGGCGTGATTCCCGGGATTTTGTCATCATGCAGCGTGTCAGTTGAGAGACGTGCATTAAATGCACATGGTGCATGGTGTGACCCGTAACCATTGTCTGGGGAAGCTCCATGTGGCCTGGCAATAAAGTGGAATTAAAAAAGGTACTGTAACCGCCTCCATTTTGTAACTGTTCCCGCCTATTCTGTTCGTTCTGAAATCTATGGCTCCTGGTCCTCTTTAAAGCACCAAGAGCCAGGGGGCTTAATGTTATGGGTAATTTAGTGATTAGAATAGTCAGGCCCAGAAAGATCTACAGTGCAGGCCTAGTGGTTTAAAGGCCCAATAATCCGCCATCTCTCCCAATCCGCCTTCCTGACGGAGGGCCCATTTGTGATCGCTCATCACGACCGCTGATCGCCTACGCTCAGCCTGACCGTTGATTCTGACCGTAGGCGCCAATTCTGAGCGCTGGCTCTGACCGCTATTTCCATCTGCCATTCTGACCGTCAGTCTATCCGTCAGTTCTGTTTGTTCAGTTTGACCGCTAGTCCTGATCGCTGATCGTTGGCTCTCATCGCTCAGACTGACCGTTGATCGTTGGCTGTGTCTGCTAAGCCTACTCGCCAGATTATCCACATGATTGACCGCCTGGCTGTTCGTCGATTCTGTCCGTGCGAGATATCCGCCAAGAGGAACCATCTATCAGAAATGTTCAACAAGTCCTCCTCACCCAAGATGATCCGGCTAAACTAATCGCTAATCTCTGAATGTGGTCATATACCGGCTCCTTCACTCGCGATATTGCCCGCCTCACTGTCATGACCAACTGCGGACGTGTTGACTCATAATCCACCTCCTTGACTCTCCAGGTAGCCAGACTTATCAGAGATTTATTTATTCTCCCAAATGAACTTGGTATTCCACATGCTGGAAAATCCGTCTCCGCAATGCTCCTCAGAGTCGCGTGTCAACAGATGTCATAAGTTGCCATGCATGATACAACTCCAAAACGTGCCATGCACGCTATATCAATCAGAAGCTGTGATCAAGATCTTGATAGCCCATCATGGCATATCCAAACCAGTCACCAGAAATCTCCCTTGGGTAGACCTCAGAAGCGACGGATTCGGTCGCATTTAATGTATTTTCGGTCGCATTTATTGCACTGTCAGCCGCATTAATTGAAATCCCGGCGCATTAAATGCTGTCCATCATTGTAATTGTAGTTAACTGTTTACTTTTATCTTATTCTGTTTTACTGTAGCATGTCCAATTTCTCTATAAATAGGGGACGAATTTCATTGTAAAAGGGATCCCCGATTCTGAGTGTCGTTACTCTGCCAAAATAGTGAGAGAGCGAACAGTGGACGTAGGCATCTTTTTGAGCCGAACCACTCTAAAAATCCTTCGTGTCTCTTCTCCTCACCTCTGATCTCTCCTTCTCATTCCTTTTGTTTTGCATGCATTCTAATGAATATACGGAACTGCAGCTTGGACCCTAAAATAACCTCGTTGACTAAGGAAACCATTTTCCGACGTTAACAATATATTTATTAATTGTAAAATTACTATTTTACCTTTACAATTAAAATTTTTCATTAAATCTTTATTCATGGGTGTATTTTTTTATTTTTATTTTTATTTTTTCAAAATTTATGCTCTAGCTTTTAATATTTTTACTGTTTCTGCTCTTGCTCCATCTGTTTAATATTTTTGTTGCATCTATTAATTTTTTTCAGTCTATAATATTATATATTTAAGATCCACATATTTATGGTATAATTGATATATGTTTTGAGATGATATTCATATTTAAGTTTGACCGTTGATCGATGAAAGGAACTAATTTGATACTTTTCTAAAAAGTTAAAATTTATTTCGTCTTTTTAAAAATTATAGTTAAAAAATTAATATTTTCATAAAAATTAGAAACTAAAATAATTTTTCTCCTTTTTCTAATTGTTTCTATCAACTTTCTTGTATTATTATAATGGTAGAACCATCACGTACCGTCGTGATATGTGCATGGAAAAAATCCCCAAGACAAACATAAAAAGACAAAAGAAAAATGATTGATTTGATGTCACTATAATCTGCACGCACAAAGAATGAATTTGCACCGTACACGTGTTAAAACAAATATACACAAGACTGTTTAGATATGATTCAAGTTACTCTCACCTGTTCTATTTTATTACTAGACGACTTTGTCGTATTCAAGTAGATTTTAGCCACGCGTTATCTTGACATGCAAACTTTCCACGTTTTGAAAAAGGAAATGTCTGCAGACTGCAGACAAGGAAAAAAACAATCCATCATTGATTTTTAGGTTTGGAAAAAAAATAACAAAAAAGAAGGGATCGAAACACAAAACTTATTTAATCATAATTTTTTTTTTATGGCTGATTTAATTAACCATACTTTATGCATGCATGTACTCATCTTCTGGCTCTATAAATTGAAGCTATTTAGTAGCTTTGTTACGTACCCATCCATCAAAATAAACAACATGAAGAGTTCACTACCAACACTCTCCTTCCTTGTCGTATTCCTTTCCTTCCTCCCAAACTCACTGTTGGGTGCTTCCGAGCCGTTGTATGACATCAATGGCGACAAAGTCGTCACCGGCACTGAATATTACATCATCTCAGCCATCTCGGGGGCTGGCGGTGGCGGTCTCAATCTCTTCTCAGGTAGAAATGAACGCTGTCCAATGGATGTCTTCCAACACAGTTCGGATTTACAACGGGGTAGTCCAGTGATGTTCTTTCCTGCCGACTACAATGGAGAAAAAGGTACTGTTGTCCGCGCCTCCACTGATATGAACATCCAATTTAACGTCCGACGTGGTACTTGTAACCAGCATTCGACAGTGTGGAAAGTGGACAATTATGATGAGAAGCAGGGGGCATGGTTCATTACCACTAATGGGGTTAAAGGAAACCCTGGTTCTAGAACCATACACAATTGGTTCAAGTTTGAGAAAGTTGGTACAGATCTAAATGCATACAAGATCGTTCACTGTCCATCGGTTTGTGAGTCTTGTGTAACATTATGCAGCGATGTTGGGATCAATTATGACACCCAAAGACGTCTGGCTCTGAGTAGTGAATCACAGAAACTGTTTGGGTTGATGAAGGTTTCAGATGTTCAAAAATATATGGGAAGGATTAATGCAATAATCTAGAATTATCGCTGGATCCATCCATCAACCTATATATGAACTCATGAGATCCTTTTTGTTAATAAGCTTGTAATACAAGTTATCGCAACTATGCGATACTGTTCACTATGAATAATGGACATGAGTTCCTTTTTGTTACCCTTCTCTGCCTTTTAATTAAAAAGTAAAAATCACACAAATGATTTTCGTCTTTCTTTTGCGCCTTTCATAAAACCATCCATTATTTCAACTAAATCTAATTAGGTAGAGTTATTTTGATCCACGTTAGGGATAGAATATGAAATGAATTATTATGCTTTGTTTATTATTAGAAGAAATAAAAAAAAAATGAGTATTATTTGAAATAGTTGTAGATGTGATTATTCATAAGTTTATGATTATGATTATTAATGAGAATTTAATTAAAGAGTTTTGTTTAATGGTTGACTACGTAGGAGTTGATTGTAGTGGTTTTGAATCTATTATTTTCTTAATGAGGAGATTAATTGAAAATAGAATTATTGTGTTATTATTGATGAGGAAATGAAAGTCACAACTTTAGGATGAGATATCTTGAGTTGAGATGACGTATAAAGTTAGAGATGAAATTTTATTATAGAGAATGATTTGTAAGGTCTTGAATCAAGTGGGTTCCAAAAATAATGGGTCCAATTCATTTGCGGGGTAAACTTAGATTCAGTCCTTGCAAGATAAGAGAGAGACTGAAAAATTAGTGAAGAGATAAAAGGTAGATTAAGAGCCTATACAAAATTACACAAACTAGGTTAGCTGAGAGCTCATAAACCACCAATCATTTTTTCCTTTTCATTTATTTGATTTTTATTGGATATTAACTAGTATGTTTAGTACACAAGTTAACACTACCCTTATATCAATGACTTTTTAATTTTAGTAATTACCAAATAAATTTGAGACTTTTTGCTTTATTTTAAGTATTTGGTGACTTTTTTTTTTTTAGGTTAATCAAACTAATCCCATATTTTTTGAAGTTTCATTATGTCCCATATTTTAAAAAAAGAAAAAAAAAAATTATAAGGGTATATGGATAAATTTGTGGCAGGGACGATTTGAGCAACTTGGATGTATGGTGCAAATAGTTTGTTTAAGGGATGAAAACTCAATTTTTTATGGGATGAGATAGAAATGAATTTTACTTTTCAAAGGTGGGTCATTTTTGTAATTCCTACTTATTTGAAAAGCACTAGAAGTTTTTATTTCATCTTTTGAACTTAACTCCAAACATTTATGTTGCTATCTTCGGTGATCCAAATGAATATATATATATATATATATATGTATATATATATATATATATAAAAGTTGAACTATTTTATCTTCCATTCACTTGTACAACTTTCAACGCATGTAAAGATTTAATGAAGTTTACTTATTACTTGTTATCTAAGTATTTATACCTATCTTTATTTATTCTTATTTTCTACATCTATCTTTATTAAAAATAACAATGGTATAATAATTATATACAATGGACTCAGGTAATAACACTAATAATATAAGATTGCTGACATGTCAAACCAACTGATAGTACATTCACATGCAAATTATATTACAAACATATTATATAGGTAAATATAAATAATTTAAGTGAGAGTTTGAATCCTAAACTTATGTAAAGCCAATTCTCTTCAATTTTATGGAGCTTACCACATCACGGTTGTCACAGTGCTTAAATATATATTTGAAAATGGATAAAAATTATTTTGGTCACTAAATTTTGAAAAAAATGTCAAATTTTTAACTATGTTTTGAAAAATAATTAAATCAATCATAACTTTTTAATAAAATGTCAAATTAGTCTCTCTCGTCAGTCAACTAACGATAAAACAAAACGGACATCATGGTGGACAAGGGTAATTTTTTCATTTCAAATCGCAATCCAAATTCTTGATAGACATACGAATCTAAGAATTTGGAATAAAAATAGAAAAAAAAAAGAATGAAAAATCGAAATCAAAAATCAAAATTAACGAAAAATTGTTAAAAAATAAATTAAAAATTGAAGATCTTCAAATTGAAAACCAGAATTTAAAACAACAGCTAGAAAACAAATGAAGATATGATTTAAAAAATTGTTAAATAAAAAAATTAAAAATTGAATATATATACATACATATATAATATATATACATTAATGAGAAAAAAAATTAAAAAAAAAAATGTTATTCATCTCAAAGATTTGGGACGAATCTAGATATTCTGGGATTTGGGTTCAAACCCAAATCTTCGATTGTCTTAGATCTTTAATTATTTGTCCTATTGAAGATTTGGGTACCCAGATCATCAACCACTAGAAAAAGCAAAATTTTTCATCCAATTCTTATTCACTCTCAAACCTCCAAATTAGCATCAGAATCAGAACCAAACAATCAAAAATAAAGAATCAAAATTGTACAACGACCCTGATAAAAAAAAAAAAAAAGAAAAAAGAAAAACCACACACAAATTTCAAACAACATGAAATAACGTAGAGACCTAGTGGGTTTCCATCTTGGCCACAACAGCATGACGGAGATGAATTCTCCATTACCATCACCACCCAAGCAAAGGTAGAGACCCATACATTTGTTACTGCTATAATACCGCAAGATGGAGATAGATTTTCCACCTCTGTCACAATCTAAGTAAAAGTGGAGACCCACACCCCTACCATTGCTGCAAAACCACACTCCATCCTTATCATAACCCTAAGTAGGTCTCCACCTCTGCCAGACCCACATAGGGACAGAACTCACTATAGTTCAAAGCACTATTCTGAATTGATTAGCAAATGTCAGCATCGTGAGCAAAGGTGGCCTAGGATTACAAAGTTAATGGTCCTCTTGGTTGTAACCTAGTAGTTTGACCATCAACATCTAGTTATCCTCTAAGGCAACCCCACCCTACCAGATTGTTAAAACAAATTGGAAAACCATTCGTTCCAGATTGTTTGAACGATCCAACCAGATCATTTAGAATGATCTAGAACCAGCCAGATCAATCTAAATGTTTTGTGGATTTTTTTTTTTTAATTTCTTTTTTGTGGATTTTTTAATTCTCATTTTATTTTAAATTTATTTATTTATTTTTATGTTTAATTGGATCTCCACCATCCATCAACCATCTACTTGAACTTGATGGAGGGTGAAGATCTAAAGTTATCTTTTTTTATTGATGTATAAAAAGGTTAAAATTGTAATGTTATTTTATTAGGGGTAAATTCGTCATTTTATATGATATAACTAAATTAAGGGGCATTATTGTAAGATTAAACTATGGAGTAGTTTTATTGGGGTAAAATGGTTTTTTCACATTTTCCGTTAAGTTTGACCATTAGTTGATTGATAGAAGTGACTAATTTGATACATTTGTTAAAAGTTAGGATTAATTTAATATTTTTTGGAAATATAATTAAAAATTTGACCATTTCCCAAAACTTAGGACCAAATGATTTTTACCCTTTAAAAATAAATTTATACATGTTGATATTTTATTAGATCATTCTGTCGTATATATACAAGTATATTTTATTAGCTATATGTTATCTTCACATGCAAAGTTTCCATGTTTCAATCAAATGTCATATTTGCAGATAAGAAAAAAAAAAAAAGAAAGAAAGAAAAACAATCCATTATTGATTTTGTCATGGTACCCGAGATCTACCTAGCTTATAAAAATAATGACATGATAAAAAAGAAACAATTAAAAAACTAGCAAAAAAGAAAGGAAGAAAACAAAACTGATTTAATCACAATTTATGCATTCATGTGTATAGTAACCCATCTTCTGGCTCTATAAATTGAAGCCATCTAGTAGCTTTCTTTTTATATATATACCCATCCATCAAAATAAACAAAATGAAGAGTTCAATACTAGAACTCTCCTTCCTTATCCTTTTCATTTCCTTCTTCTTAAACCCACTGTTCGGTGCTTTCGAGTTTTTCTAGGACATCAACGGCGACGAAATCATCACCAACACTGAATATTACATCGTCAGTCATTTAAGGGGCCGACGATGGTGGTCTTAATCTTTTGCCCTTACTTGAAATTACCAAAATACCATTCTTCTTTCTACTAACATCCTAGGGTGGGCATATTGAACCCAACCGGAGCAACCCGACCAAACCCGATCATTTTTTTTTTGGTTGGGTCAGGTTGTAGTAATCAAAATACCCGAGTCGGGTTGGGTTTTAGTAACCCAATTATTTTTCGAGTTGGGTCGGGTCAAAATATCAAACCGAGAACCCAACTCGAACCCGAACTATAAAAACTTTATTTTCCAGTCATCTGCCCTTTCACCGACCATATCACCCATTTTCACTCATTCTCTCTCAATTTTTCTCTCATCTCTAGCTGCCTTCGCACTTTCATTGTCATCCTTCACTGGGGACCGGCGGTCTTCTAGCTCTATTCGCCGGCTTCTACACTCCATAGGTATATTTTCTCTTTAATCTCCATTTTTTTCAAAATGAAATAACCTTAAAACATGATTTTTTTCACCTTCAAATCTTCAATGTTCAATCATCAACTTTCTTGGACCGACGAAAGGCAAGGTACAAGTGGTTGAGTGAGAAGTTGAGAGGTGAGTTGCGAGTGCGGGTCGTGTGGCTAGTGGAATATATGAAAAGATGGAAGGAGAGATCAAGAGGGAGAGGCCGAGAGGGTCAGATCTGGTGGTCGAGAGGGAGGAAAGGGTGGAGCCGTGCAGGGAGGGTCTGACTCTGATTTGGTACCCGAATGGAGGGAGCCCGAACAGGGCTGTAAGGCGGAGCCGAGCGTGGAGTATGGACTGTGTAAGTGTATGTACTAAGTACAATTATAGTGGGTAGTGGAATGGAGGTGGGTTGGAACTTGGAAGGTGCGTATGTGTGAGTGGGAGGATGGAATATATAGATGGAATCATCATCATGGATGTGTCATATGTGTGTGTGTGTGTGGGACTATGACTATGAGTACCGAGTGGAGTTAATGGAGGAATAGATTATTTATATGTGTGTGAGTGATTGTGTAGTAGTGTATTGTCTGTGTAAGTGAGTGATTGTGTGAGCTTGTGAAGGGACCAATGTTTGAAGACATTTTAAAGTGTGTGGACACTAGACAGCGGACCAAATAAAGTCACAGACTCACAGTTACAAATTTACAGTATAGTAGTGTACTGTCAACTATGTGATAATGTGATTCTGTGTGAGGCAATGACCCTGTGTATGTAGTGAATTCTTTTTAATTTAATGTGGCTCACTATTTATATGTGTTTTAATATTGAATTTGAGTCTTTTAATGTGTGGATCATTATAAGTTATGACTTTAGACTACAAACATCACGTTTTTACGTACATTAATTTGATCTAGACAACTCAAAACTCTTAGGTAGAATGAAATAGTACTCTCACTATTAAATTTTACCTTAATTTAAACACTATTTTACTTACTTTCACGCCTTGTATACCCAGAATAGAAGTCTCAACACAACCATGCATCTATTGAGCCAACAAATGCAAGTGAGTTCAAACACAAAAGCTAAGAATAGATATATATATACATGTATATATGTTCTGTAGAATCTATTCAAGTAATAATATTATTTAACATTATTTTTATATTTACGTGCTCAGATTTGGGTTAAATTGACCTTCATATAGAATGATAATGAACTTAATTTATAATGATCATTTATAATTGCAAAACTGATTACAATAACTTAGATGCCCTTTTTTTGTGTTTAAGGTGAGTTTCTTTTTCTTTTATATGTTTAGATAATGTTATATAGATTCCACAGGTGGTATTTATGTATTCTAAGTACATATAGAATTTCAAAGTCATATTAGTATGAGAGTTTTGTGAAAGTTAATAAGAGGTACAAAGTTATAAAGATTTTTCGGAGTCATTAGTATGAGAGTTTTGTGAAATTAATGAGAGGTATGATATTATCCATTTCTTCTTTTTTCTTTTTAACACCATTTCTGATGAAAGTACCAGGATATTATCGGACCAAATAATAATTCTTTATCAATAAATCATATTGAAAGATAATTATTTATTTGTAATTATTAAAAAGTGATTCTCTTTTTTATTTTGTTACATCTTTTTAATCTGTATAAGAACAAGCAATCAAAAGACTCTCAAATTAAGGAATTGTTATGATATGATTGTTTCAATGCAATTCTAGCCTTTAGAGTTCTAATTCTAAGTACTTGTTCACAAAGGCAATATTAAAAAAGTCAAGCCTACAATTCTAACTATTGTACAAAAAAGTGGTGTATAAAACCTCACTTGCAATTTATATAACAAACTGATTACACAACACATGTAATATTGTATTGGTATTAGACTATTAGTGGAGTGGAGCAAACATATTAAAGAAAATTCTTAATGTATTTTTATTGGTTTGATATTTGTTTGTATTGCTAATTTCTTTTTATTATTATTATTATTATTATTTATTTTATTGGTTTTTTCTTGTTGTTATAGGTCAAGTTACCATTTAAATATTTGTTGGGTTATTAAGATTTGAGAGGAGGAAGAAGACTATTATGGATAAGAAGAGGAAAGTTACATTTAATATGGTAATGAAAAATTCAAACACTTTTTGATAGAGTACTCTATAATTCAAACATTTAATCATCCCAAATTTTTATAATTGAATCTTCTAAAATTCTTTTGTAGATGGACGAGCATGATGATGATGTTAACAGTGACATGGAAAACCCCAAAAAGGGTCAATCAAAGTCAGATGTGTGGAAATGTTTCACTAAGCATGGTAATGAGTCTAGATGTAAGTGCAATTATTGCGGTAAGGATTATGCATGTTCTACTAAACATTGTGGCACAACAACTTTGTAGAATCATTTGCAAAAACAATGTACACAATACAATTCTGTAAAGATTGGGGAGGATAAAAAACAAAAACCTTAACTTTTGGGCATCTAGGTGATAACAAGAAACTTATAGTCGTGGGTTTTGACAAAGAAGAATGTAGAAAAGCTTACACTAAAATGATTATTGTGGATGAGTTACCTTTCTCATTTGTTGAGAAAGAAGGGTTTAAACATTTTTGTAGTGTTCTAAATCCAAGGTTTTGTCCTCCATCTAGAAGAACATTTGCTAGGGATATTTTCCAACTTTACTTAGATGAAAAATGTAAGCTTAAAAAATTTTTCATTGAACAAAAACCAAGAGTTTGCCTAACCACCGACACATGGACTTCCATTCAAAATTTTAATTATATGGTAATCACTGCCCATTTAATTGATTATGAATGGAAGTTGCATAAACGGATTTTCAGTTTTGGCATTGTTCTTGACCATAAAGGGGAGACAATTGGAAAATTTCTAGAGTCATGTTTGAAGGATTAGGGTATTCAAAAATTGTTTACAGTTACTGTAGATAATGCCTCCGCTAATAAAGTAGTTATAGATTATCTAAAAAAGAAGGATCTGACGAAGTGCTTCTGTTTCGATTTCAAAAAAGCCCAAAATCATGGTGCATTTTCAGATGGATTCTCCTCCACTCCCGTCAGTAGCCGAAACGGAAGAGCCCAAAATACAAATAATAGGTTCTAAGGAACCTCAAACTCAAACAACAGAGCCATCACACACAAAGGCCACAACACCTGCTAAAAAGCAGGGGATAAAATACAATATTGTGGGGAAGAAACCTGCAAGGTATATAGCCCCACTAAAGGATTCTACTGGCCAGGAAATCCCAATCCCTGGAGATAAGCCAATAGGGCCCTTAGGGGCTGAGGATAAAGGAAAGGGGGTTATGAAGCCTCCTACAAAACGTTAGAAATCTAAGGGCAATGTGCCTATTACAGGAGAGGCTGACAAAGAGCAAGCTTATGAGGCCGATACGGGGGAATACTTCAATGATCTATTGGACCAACTGCCAGAATTATTAGGACCTGATAAACCAGAAGTTTATCAAAAACATGTTCGCGGTGACCAATTGATCACTTATGCCGCAAGCTATAATATGCTGGTAAACTCCAATCTCAACTTTGTAACTTGTATCATCTTTATACCCGCCGTGACACATTTTCGTTTCAAACCTCATTGGCACTGATGAAGATGCGTAGAGACTTTCCCGACCTGGCGGGGGAGAAAGCTTCGCTTGAGGGGACGAACAAATGGCTTGAAGCTTAGAACAAGAAGATCAGGGAAGATTCTAAAGCTACCAAGAAAGCTGCTCGTGAGCTCGAACAAAAACTTGAAGACGTTGAGAAGTCCTTAGCTCACGAGAGGAAGCTTCGGGACATCACTGCCTCCTCGCTTAAACAGGCCACCGAGGACGTAGATAAGGTTACACAAGAGGCCATTTTACAGAAGAGACGGGCCGTAGATGTCGAGAAGAAAGCCGACATGGTAATACAGGATCTGAACATGGTGAGGGGTAATCTTGCTCGTACCCGAGAATTGCTCGGCCAGGCAGAAGCCTGGGTCGTGCAGGCTCGGAATGAGGCAGTTGAGAAGACGAGCAACAAGTTTCTGTATACACTGTGGAAGAACCATCCCAAGCTGGACGTCTTCTTTTATGGGGAAGAGGCAGTGAGGGAGGTGAAGAGGTATGCGGCCCTTGTTGCCAAAGAAGCCTAAGCGAAGACCACGAAGCCTGTCTAGAAGGGGATTATTCTCCCACCCCCCTAGAAGAGTTCTGCGCCTTTGACTACTCAAATTGGCACCCCTTAGGTCCATGGTGATCCTTCTTCAAGTTCTCGATAGTTGGTGCCAGGTGGAGGATAGGGACCATCCTCACAAGAAGCCCCTAGTGAATAAGATCCGAAGAAGACTTCTGTCGGCTTTTCCAAAGCCCCTTAGAATAGTTGTATATAATTTTTGTCTCTCTCCTAATAGGATTTATTTTTAGAACATAGATGCTGTTGATACTGTTTTCATCTAATTTCATGATGTTTTACTTCTGTCTCCAACGGCATGGGATTCCTGTAGATTTGCTTTGTTATTTCCTGAGCCTCATATACCTTGTTAGGATAAATTGTGACCAAGCGCACGTAATAGAATGGGCAATAAATCGAATAGACAATAAGCCTGATCGTTCGCCTAAATGCCTCCCAGGGCATAAAGTAAAGAAAATAACTTCTCGTGTTGTGAGTGCACCCTCAAATGTCTTAACAGATAGCTCTTAGTAGAACTCGTAGCTTAGAGAGCAGAAAAGAACTCCAGCAGGTAAATCAGTAACTCGATTCCCCCTACTAAATAAACAACATCCCATTATAAACAGTGGACCTTTGGCTCAATAGCAAGCATTGACTAACAACAAGTAAATAATCTTTTGCAGTTGTGCAACAGTAGCATATATAACATTGAATAAGATTCGCAAGAGTGTATGAGTCAGGAAAGGACCGAATGGGTATGAGGCGCTGTTCGCAGATCATTTCGGTCGCTATCTAATCTGGCGAAGATTGTGCTCGAAAGGTAGGGACCCGAGCATTTACAGTCGGCTGCGTTCACAAGGTTAAGTCTGAGTATCTACAGCGGACTGCGCTCACAAGGTCGACATCTGAGCTATACAGCTTGTTGTTGTCTCATGCTACGCTCATAGGGTCGGAACCCGAGCATCTATAACTAGAGTGAAGAAGATTACGGAACTTTGGCTGCACTCACAGGGTCAGAACCTGAGCATTTACAGCTTATTTGGGGTTGAGCATTTAGCGGTTGAGTCTCTATAATTTTCTGCTCGTATGCATCAATTCAGGTCGTGAAATGCATAGTATAACTTGTAGAGAGGAGACGAACAATCGAGCGACGATTAGGTGCTCAAGCTTACGGTTGTTTTCACTCTTTTGACCTTGTAAGGTAGGTGTGGGGTCGGTATCCACCGATATTCAGCCCCTTATCCCCGTAGGGCAGGTGTGGGGTCGGTGTCCACCGATATTCAGCCCCTTATCCCTACAAGGTAAATAAGTTTGGAGCTTCGAGTTTGCTCTCTGCCTTTCACAGCTATGTACCTCACATACACAAAAACACATAAACATTTTGTGTTGGTGATAATGTATGATAAATAAAGAGCTTTCATTGCGTCTTTACATGATTATCTTTACAGAGATAGCAGAATTCTAACAAAAATACAATAACTATGTATAATGGGGCCTAAAATGAATGGCTTTCCAAGCCCTTAGAAGCATCACTCCTCTCATGTCCATCAAGTGATATGCTCCGTTCTCTAAGCTCTTGTGGATGATGAAGGGTCCTTCCCAGTTAGGTCCCAGCACACCGTTGTTGGCTTTGCGGGCACCAGGTAGGATTTCCTATAACACCGGATCACCTAGTTTGAATTCCCGGATTCGGACTCTCTTGTTATAACGTCTGGCCATTCTTTGTTGGTGCAGGGTGGCTTGTAGGCGAGCTGTTTCTCTGGTTTCCTTAAGGAGGTCTGAACTAGCGGCCAGGAGCTGGTCATTATCTTTGAGGTTGAAACTTGCTCTCCGCTGGCTAAAGACTTCAAACTCGACGGGGATCATGACTTCAGACCTATAGACCATCGAGAAAGGAGTCTCTCCAGTTGTGTTGTGGGCAGTTGTTCTGTAGGCCCATAGTACCTTCTGTGTAGCTCGTCTACCCAAGCTCTCTTCCGGTTTTCAAGTCTGGTTTTCAAAGTCTGCTTGATGATTTTGTTGACTACCTCTATCTGACCATTAGCTTGCGGGTGATCCACTGCCGAGAAGCTCTTAGTAATTCCAAGGCTGTCGCAGAAGTCGAGCAATTGCTCGCTTGTAAACTGGGTTCCATTGTCGGTGACTAGCTACTAAGGTATTTCAAATCTGCAAATCATGTTATCCCATACAAATTTTTCGATTTTGGTTATGGAGATCTCTGCTAGCTCCTTTGCTTCTGCCCATTGAGTGAAGTAATCAACGACATATTTGTATCTTGCTCGTCCTGTCGGAAGAGGTCCCATCAGGTCCATGTCTCAAATGGCAAAGGTCCATGAGCTGATCATTTGTCGAATGTAGGCTGGAGGAGCTCGAGGAATTTTAGAGAATCTCAAGCACTTATCACATCTCTTCACCATGTTGATAGCATCCTGTTTCATGGTCGGCTAGTAGAACCCTTGTCTGAGAGCCTTTTGAGCTAGGGATAGTTCCCTAGCGTGATTACCACAATGTCCTTCGTGTATATCCTTCAGGAGTGTGGTGCAAGCCAGTTCGTCTACACACCGAAGCAATGGGGCTGAGAGGCCCTTCTTGTAAAGCACATTACCATAGATGTGGTACCTTGCTGCTCTTATTCGTAGACGGCGTGCTTCTAGCTTGTCTTCTGACAGCCTCCCTTCCTGCAAATAATCGACCAAAGGATTCATCCATGATCCAATCGCTACCACAAGAGTCATTATCTCATCGTCGGGCTCAGTACTCGACTTAGGCAAAAATTCCACTGATATGCTTCTAACTATATCCATATCCTGAGTTGTAGCTAAGCGAGCCAACACGTCTGCATGGGAATTCTAGGCTCACGGGATTTTATTCAGCTCATACTTCTCAAATGCCCCTAACAGCTTCCAGACCTTTTGCAAATAGGCTATCATTTTCACCCCTTTGGCCTGATAATCTCTTTTCATGTGACAAACTACTAGTTGGGAGTCGCTGAATATTCTTAGCCGTTCCACACGCATCTTGCTTGCCATTCTGAGCCCTGCCAGTAATGCTTCATATTCCGCTTCATTATTTGTGACTCTGAACACGAATTTAAGTGCACAAAGGAAACGGTTTTCGTCTGGGCTAATTAGCATAACTTCAGCCCCTGCACTCCGCTCGCATGAGGATCCATCAACAAATAACTCCCAGAATGGACCTTCAGAAGATTCGGCTTCCTCATCCCCAAGCCCAGTAAATTCAGCAATGAAGTCTGCTAATGTCTGCCTCTTGATCGCTGACCTTGGCCTATATTCTGTTAAGACCAAGTCCTTCATGCTTGGGAATATATATCTATATAGAGATAAAAATGTTAAATGCAATCGTATGTTTAAAATATTCCACCGTTGTGAGATATTTTTTTATGTGATGAAAGTGAATAATTATAAGTCTAATTGAATGTTTATGAGGTTACTTTAATGAATTGATAAGTGTGGAATATTTTAAAAATATTATTGAGAGAAATAATGGTTAATATTATCGATATTACAAATGTTATGGAAATTGACGGATTTAACGTATTTATTTTTATAGGATAAAAATTTTATGCGTAATATAAGTTTATGAGGATTAAAAGAGGTTATTAGGGAGTGTTAAGTATAAGTTAAAAATGAGTAAGGATATGATTGGAAAAGTATAAGTGAGGGTAATAAAAATGTTAGTAAAATAGGGGTAAACATGTAAAACTTTGGTTGAAAGTTAAGTTGGCATAATTGAGAAAAGTTGAGGGGCGTTTAGGCAATTTGTTAAGCAATTAAATGTGTCTTCTTCCAGCTCAGATCTAGCACAGAAAACAGACCTGAAAAATTAGACCCGAAATCAATCTCCCTCACTCGGTAATTTCAACAGCTCTCGGCAGCCAAGTGAAGAAGCAAGAAGACTGATCATCTAAGGGCTTTTGTCATGCTGAGATGGAGGCTTAAAGGAGCTGGATGAGCAGCTGATTTCAGGCCAGAAAACCAGATTTGGAAGTGAGGAAGTCAGACCAGAAAATGGGAAGACAGCTGAAGTCGCAATGGGCGTTGACGAGCTTGACAGATCGCGAGTGAAGAAAGGCGATTTCGGGTGAGTTGAGACCAGAAAAAGATGAGCTGGAAGCAGCTGGATGAAGCCAAGAAATGATGAAAAATGGCAGGGGTAGGCGTGAAGACGATGATCAACAGTAGGTAAGAGGAATCAATTGAGTTTGTGAGTTGTTTTCTTGAGTTCTTTGCTGTCAATTTCAAGAGTTATGGTTGATTTTGGTTGTAGTTCAAGTTTGACAGCTGAAATGGAAAGATATGGATGCCGTGAGAATCTCAGAGGAGTGGCTGATATCAAACTCAAGTAAGTTATGTTGGGTTTAATTGATTTTATCTCATGAAAAGCTGAAATGGAATAGATGATTGTGTAGATGGTTGTGTGATGTGTGTGCTGTGAATCAAGTGGAAAAGAATGGGTATTTGTGTGGTGTTCTATTCGGCAGTATGTATGTGTGTTTGTGTGTGGGTTGTGTTTGGTTTCAATAAATGGAGATTAATTGATTATTAAGTGTATAAATGCATGATGGAATGTGATTACGTGTTGGAGCCGAAAGAAAATAAAAAATAGAGTGTTTGTGTGATTTTCGACTAAAGTAAAGGACAGCTGCATATAAGTTGAAATTATGGGATTTTAACTTGATTTTAAGGTCCTAAGTATGTGTTTAAATGTGTATTTGAGGGTGATTAAATCATAGATGATAAATTGCATTACATGGAATGCGTGTAACACTCAAAGGTAATCGTATGACTATATAATGCACAAGTTGTCCTCCTTTTTATTTTCTTTCAATTTGGTGGTTTTAAGTGTGTATTTAATTGTGTTTGGATATGAAAACTTCATGGAAATGAATGGTATAAAATAAAGGTTTGTGATGGAGTGAATTGTTGCTTAATTAGTTTTAAAGAATTCCATTAGAGTTTATATTGGAATGAAGTAGTAAATAAGTTGGTGATTTAAATATTAGGTGAATTGGAAGTTTTTATAGCGGACACCGAGACGTGTAAGAGGTGAAGAGAGTTCCTCGAATTGGAAGTTAGCGATCGGGAAGCGCTTTGTGAGTAGAAATCCATTTTTCCTCAAGCTTAGTGTAACGCCCCGATAATTATTTCCGTCCAATTTATATTCGTTGATTTCTTAAGTAATTTATTAAATGGAAATAAATTTGAATTTAATGAAATTCGCGCGATTGTAAAATGTTTTGATTGTTAATTAGTGAAATTTAATATTTTTGAAAACGTTTTTCCCTGTAAAGAAAATTTTTGAATTTAAATAAAATAAGTAATAGAATGGGACGGTTAGGATGGTGAAATTGGATTGTATTGTGGGGGATAAGTTTTGAGTTGAATCAATAAATTATTTTATATTATTATTATGTTTCATTAAAATAAATTATTTATTTGTGGATAAAATAAGTTTATGGATAAATTTAAATGAGTTAGTGGAAGTGTGAGGTGTCAAGAATGTCAAATGGGATATTTGCATGTGAGTAGGGGTGTAAATGCAGAAAGTAAAAAGTTTTGGGGTTAATTTATAAATAACAAAAATTTTGGGGCAAATTCATAATTATGAAAAGTTGGTGCTTATAAAAGTTTGAGTGTTCCAGATTTTTCAGTCTCTATTTTTGCTTCAGCTACCGATTCTACCTTCTTCTCTGTCGTGAGTCTTCTTCTTCTACTTTCTTCATTTTATTTGCTTTAATCATCAATTAATTCCTTTAATCTTTTAATTTTTCTATGATCTACCTATTTTTAATCTAAAAAATCACTAAAACCCATCTATTTGTCAAGTTAAATTTCGGGTTTGAAGAGATTAAATGAAATATATGGGCATGGATGTGTGATTTTGTGATGGATTTTGTTTATAAGTGTGATTTTTATATATATATACTTATATATATATATATATGTTAGTGGTGGGATCTACTTGAAAAAAATATAGAAATATATATAGTTATACTTGTTATTAACAGTGGGACTTATTGGATAAAAATATATATATATATATTGAAGACCGGCAATTGAATGCCGAGAGAAATAAATATATATACATACAGTATACATACAGAAGTTAGTGGAAATAGAGAATAATAAAATATTAAGATAATAAATAAATAAATAATAAAAGAAGAGTGTTATACATGAGGTGGTGTAGATTGTTTGTATATATATATGAGAAGGCTTTTTAGAAAGACAGATGAGAGAGAGAAGCATGGCAAGAGGAAAAAATATATATATAATAATAATAATAATAATAATAATAATAATAATTTTTGAAGAAGAAAGGTAATGAAAAATATTTTGGGTGTTCTTATTAAAATAAATAAGTTTATTTTAATAGGATTTAGATTTCAGTTTATTTTTCTATAAGTTAGAAACTAAATTTTATATGATTTTAGAATGGATCCAGGATGATAAGATAATCAAAGAGGAATTTGTTTTACATCCATAAAAAAATAAAAGAATTATATAAGTGGATAGATTTATTTTTAATTGCTTTAGTTAGGGTTATAAATTATGTTTTACGATTGAAATAAAAGTTTATATATGTTTCAGATTTTATTTATTTAAGTGTTATTCGAAGAAAATTATTTAATTAGTTTATTAATTTATTGATTAGGTATTAGAATTTAGTATTTGAGTATAGAATGTGTATTTTGATAATTATGTTTATATTTAGAAATCGAGTTATACAAATTTTGCATATAAATGATTTAAGATTTGAAAATGATTAAAATGAAAATTTTTTAGTACGTTTACGTATATTTCAGTGTGTATTATGTATTGAAAATAAATTAATTATTCCGTAACTTGTGTAATATTGTTAATTTTAATTGAATTAATTTCATGTTTATGTGAAATCATAGCATAAATAATTTTGTGACATTATATAATGGAAAATAAAAAGTTTGGGAAATATACATACGTTGCTGAAAATGGAAATTGGGTGTATTGTAAATTATTTTGATAAATTATAATAAAAGGTTGTTTGAACTACGGGAGCTTTGATCCCAATAATAAAATGGGTACGTAGGCGTTTGGGATGATATCTCAAACTCAAGCCCAAAAATATCTATGTACATTTCCTTTGAAAATCTCATTTTATTTCTAAAAGTTAGTATTTATAAGTTTTTGAAATATTATAAATTTGATTGAAATAATATAGTAATTATATTGGGTTTTTGATTTTATGTAAATTGGATATATTTTGAATGATGTTAGAATAGAATTTAAATTGAAATTTTGTTTGATTGTGAAATATATGAAATTATCTCGATGAATTGGAATAAAGGATTATTTGAATATGATTTTAATGAATTTTAAATAAAAACGAGAAAGAAACGGATAAGTTCAATGTCTTGACCGAGCGTATATCGGAAAAAAGACACGAACGTTTTGGAAAGGATTTAATGAGTTCCTTGAATGAAAAATAGAATTTTTTTTTATGTTCATATTGATAAGTTGATTATATATATATATAGATATATATATATATATATATATATGAAAATGTGTGTCTCAAATTGTATTTATTGCTTTCCGAATGAAATCTTTATATAGAAATAAAAGTCATCAAAATATGAAATTTGTGATTAATAAAATTGAAAAAGGGCCCGCGTAAACCTGAACATTGGTAGGTGGGGACTGGTAGTTGGCATGCCAATAGGGTAATATAGCAGTACTGTGCCGTTACACCGATACCGATATATAGGGTTCGACGGATTGATTATGAGAGGCACTGGGTGTCCGGTCCTGAAGTCGAAACCGATTGTGATATGTGATATACGACCCGGCTGGTAGTCACCGAGTGGCCAATGCCGGGAATGTTGTTTATTCTGTCTGAGACCCGAATTCCGGTCCATGATATCGTGTCAGAGTTTACAAAGGGCACTGAGAAAAAGATAAACGAAAACAGTATTAACAAGATTGAGAATGAAAATTGTTATATTTTATATGTGCAACAAATTGAAATTTGAATTCTTGAATTATTTTGTAAAACTTTGAAAAATTGTGAAATTCTAATTTACGACTTGAATTTCAAAACACGGTGATAATCGTACGGTTACAAATATGAATAAATGATGTTAAGTATTTTGTACATACAATTGTTAATAAATTGAGTAATTAGTGAATGTTGATATAAATTTAAGAATGACTGTTAAAAATAATAATTTACATGCTATCATGCATTTTTCAATTAATAAATTTTATTATAAATGTTTGTGTGGTGAAGTGGTTTTGAAGTTGGACGAAATGTCCGAATTGGAATTGAGAAATGAATTTTATAGAAGTGTTATAATTTTCTTTACAGGTTTTAAATTTGAGTTTTTATGAAAAATAGAAGAAACTCTGCCAGATTTTCGTAAAATTTATAAATGAGAAAGTGATATTAAAGTTTTTCAATATTGTAAAAATTTAAAATAAAACTTTTAGTGGTCATTCCATTTCTTTTAATAAGAATTCTTCACATAAACGAATAAATAAATTTTCAGTTTGGAACCGTAACGCTCCTCGCCTCGAATCTCGATCCGAGGGGAAATCGGGGTAAGGGGTGTTACACTTAGTTTGTTTAAAGCTTATTTTAATATTATATGCATTTACTTCATTATGTAATTGATTTATAGATTTTAATATAGTTGGATCCTATTATATGAATTGTTAAAGTAAATATATATTCATGTAAAGAAATTATGAGACTTTAAAGTTTTTAGGCTTTTTGCCTTAAAAACTAGATTATTTGAGAATACCGAGAAAAAGTATTTCCTTACGACGATGGTTTACCCTAATCCCAGTTGAGTACGCAATAGAATGCTCAATGCGTGTATGGTAGATGTGAGAGAGTTACTAATTGAGAGAGAGAGTCAATTGAGCGACCCTCTGCACGTATAGGGTAGTGTAGTTTAAACAGATTATGTAGGGGTAACGCGTGCCCAGAGTTGCACATCGAAAATTACACATGGTAGATTCCTTAATTTCTAATGGCTTAGCTAGAGATTTATGGGGCCACGACATTAGTACTTTTCCTGGGTTACCATCAAAACAAGAAATGAGAAAGTTTTAGAAAGAAATTCAAAATGAATTTCAGAAATAGTTTTAATTGAAAGAAATAAAAAGTATTTCAGAAAAATATTTTAGTTTATAAAGCTGTTTATTATTTATCTCACTAAGTTATACTCACCGTTTGTTTGCTATGTATTTCTTAAAATGTTCCTTCAGGTGCAGCAGTGAGTCGTCCAGCAGACAAGGCTCAGACCGACGCGTGAATCAAGTGACGGATGACTATTTCTTATTGTATAGCTCACACTTCTAATCATGCATGTGTTGTATATGAGTATGGTGTAAATGATGTACATTTAAAATAAGTTTAAACAGAGTTTACATATTAGTAGTTGGATGCATGTTTTATGAAAATGTTTTAATTCAGAAAATTGAGTTTCCATAAAAGTTTGAAATTTTATATATATTCATGTTGTGACTGATTGTGGATAAGGGCCAGAGGCCCCTGGTAGTTAAGAATTGTTTGCCATAGAAGTGTTTTTAAATTGCTTTGAATTTGCAGGGTAGCATATCTTAATAAACAGTCGGCATGCTGCCGGATTTTCATTAGGAAAATGAAAAATTTTTACCCTTGCCCCTTAATAAATGTTTTGTAAAAAGAAGTCTAAAGTGAGTCTTAGTGCTCCAGCAGAATTTCTGTAGGCTAAGCCAGGGTTCGTTGGAGCTCTGTCGGAGTGCTACGGGATACTTCATGGATCCAGAGTAGGGATTCGGGAAAGGTCCCGTCATATTCAATGTCGAATTGGGTGAGCTCAATTGCCTATTTAAGGAGCCGGCCTGAGGTATCCGATTTCTGTAGGATTTGCCAGAGCAGGTACTTGGTCAGCACCTCGATCTTATGCGTTTGGAAATAAGGGCACAACTTCCTGGATGCCATTACCAGACTATAGGCGAGTTTTTCCATGGGAGTATACCTTGTTTCTACCTCGACTAGCTTCTTACTGACATAGTATACAGGGAATTGAGCCCCATCTCCTTCTTGTCTTACCAAGGCTGCGCTTAGGGCGTGCTGAGATACGCCAAGATATATTGCTAGGACCTCTCCTTCGTTCGACTTGGTTAGTAGCGGGGCTCGCCCCATATACTCTTTCTGTTGCTGGAATGCTGCCTCACATTCCTCCGTCCATTCAAAACTCTTCACCCTTTTCAACACTTCAAAGAACGGCACGCATCTGTCTAAGGCTTTCGAAATGAATCTGTTTAGAGCAACAGTCTGCCCATTCAAACTTTGCACTTCCTTCACCTTGGTAGGTGACCTCATATCCAGCAAGGCCTGTATCTTTTTCGGATTGGCTTCGATTCCCCTGTTATTTACCATGAAACCCAAAAATTTACCTGAAGCTACCCCGAATGTGCACTTGAGAGGGTTGAGCTTCATCTGGTATCTCCTCAGGATTTGGAATGTTTCTTCAAGGTCCCAGACATGGTTGATGGCCTGTCTAGATTTTATGAGCATGTCATCCACATATACTTCCATGGTCTTCTCAATTAAATCTTCGAACATCTTGTTCACCAGCCTCTGATAGGTTGCCCTCGTGTTCTTCAGCCCGAAGGGCATCACCTTATAGCAGTATAGGTCGTGGTCTATGGTGAATGAGGTATGCTCCTCATCTCTAGGATTCATGGGAATCTGATTGTACCCTGAGTAAGCATCCATGAAGCTAAGGAGCTTATGCTCTGCTGTCACATCTACAAGTTGATCAATTCTGGGCAGTGGGAAGCTATCTTTGGGGCAGGCCTTGTTTAGGTCTGTAAAATCAATACAGGTCCTCCATTTCTCGTTCTTTTTTTTTACTAGGATAGGATTGACCACCCAGGCGGGGTATTAGACTTCTTGGATGAACTTGTTCGCTAGGAGCTTGTCTATCTCCTCCTTCAAGGCTTTACATCTTTCTCGAGTCATTTGCCTTCTCTTCTGACAGACTGATCTATAGCGAGGATTGATATTCAGCTTGTACGTCATTACTTCCAGATCAATCCCCACCATATCATTATGATTTCAGACGAACACGTCCAGGTTAACTTTGAAACAGTTGGTCAGCTGGGCCTTCACCTCTGGGATCAGGTTATTTCCTAGCTTGAGGCATCTTTGAGTGTCTGCCTCATTGACCTACACATCCTCCAATTTTTCTATCGGGCCCGCAGTTCTGTACGCATCAATTTCTCTGGGGTCCAGGTCGTGGTTGATCCCTGCAGTATTGACTAATTGTAGCTCACGCCTTGGGGTCTTCCACCTTCTTCCCCTGATATCCCATTTTCACAGCATCCACATAGTAGCGCCGAGCCAAAGACTGCTCGCCCCGTACGTGTCCGATCCCATTAGGAGTTGAGAATTTTACCATGAGGGCCTTGGTTGAAGTAACCACGTTGAGCTCATTCATCGCAGGCCTCCCCAATACCACATTGTAAGCCGAGGAGGAGTCAATAATGAGGAAGTTTACGAGCACTGTTGCTTGCCGCGCTGCGTTCTTGAGAGTCAAAGGTAACTTTATCTGCCCAATGGGAGTGACTGAATCTCTAGTAAAGCCTTATAGAGGCTCGAAGGTGTGAAATCTGTAGACTACAAATGGGTGTTTGTGCGAAAACATAATGAGAGAAATAAAGTTATAAGGTATAAAGCATGACTTGTAGCACAAGGTTTCTCTCAAAGACCTGGTATTGATTATGAGGAGACTTATTTTCCAGTGATGGACGCAATCACGTTTAGATTTCTAATTAGCCTGACAATTAAGAAGGACTTCATATGCATTTAATGGATGTTGTGACAGCTTATCTGTATGAATCACTTCATAGTGACATTTATATGAAAGTCCCTAAATAACTGAAAATGCCTGATACATGTAATTCAAAACCCCGAGAAATGTATTCGATTAAATTACAAAGATCTTTGTATGGATTAAAGTAATCTGGACGCATGTGATATAATCGTCTCAGTGAATATCTTTTGGAGGAAAGGTATATTAACAATCCAATTTGCTCATGTGTGTTTATTAAAAAATCAAAATCTGGATTTGCTATTATCGCAGTTTATGTTGATGATTTGAATATCATCAAGACTCATGAATAGCTTATTGAGAAAATAACATTCTTGAAAAATGAGTTTAATGAAAGATTTAGGCCAAACAAAATTTTATCTCGGCTTACAGATCGAGCATCTATCTAAAGGGATTTTTCTTCACCAATCAACTTATATCGAAAAGGTATTGTTTTAACATGGATAAGTCTTATCCAATAAGCTCTCCCATGATTATTCGATCTCTTGATATGAAAAATTATCCTTTTCGTCCGCGAGAGGATAATGAATAAATTCTTGGTCTATAAGTACCCTATCTTAGTGCTATTGGTGCACTAATGCATCTTACTAATTGCATAAGACCTGATATAACATTCTCTGTTAATTTACTAGCAAGATATAATTCTTCACCAACTCGAAGACACTGGAATGATGTTAAACAAGTACTTTATTATCTTCGAGGAACATCAGACATGAGTTTGTTTTATTCAAATGGCTCAAAGGCGGAATTGATCGAGTGTATAGATGTTGGATATTTATCATATCTATATAAAGCACGATCTCAGACAGGTTATTTGTTTACATATCGTGATACTGCTATATCTTGGCGTTCTATAAAGCAAACTCCAATTGTCACATCTTCAAATCATGCTGAAATATTAGCATTACATAAGGCAAGTCGAGAATGCGTATGGTTGAGATCTCTGATTCAACATATCCACAAAACATGTGATCTTCTATTTGTTAAAGAAAGTCCAACAATTTTATATGAGGATAATACAACTTGTATCGCCCAAATCAAAAGAGGTTCCATAAAAGGAGATAGAACCAAACACATTTCACCAAAGTTTTTTTTCACACATGAACTTCAGAATAAAAGAGAGATAGACGTTCATCAAATTCAATCTCCTGACAACATGGCAGATTTGTTCATAAAGGCACTTCCTACAACAACATTTGAGAAATTGGTGAATAAGATTGGCATGAGTTGGTTAAGAGAATTTTGTCTAAATTCATCAAAAGAAGACATATTAGCATGAGGGGGAGGTTACTGCGTACAAGAATTATGTACTCTTTTTTCCTTTATCAAGATTTTTTCCTATAGGGTTTTTTTTCCTAATAAGGTTTTTAATGAGGCATATTCTTTGTACAGTGGAGATCCAAAGAGGGAGTATTGTAAATCAATTGGATGCCACCATTTAGTATTTTATAACTCCACATTAAAGATCATTATCACTTAAATAATGATCATCATAATGATGCCTTAATGTTTTTTATAACCTCCACATTAAGGATCATTATCACTCAAATAATGATCATCATAATAGTGTCTTAATGTTATGTATAACTTATGTCATTTCTATTTCCAACATTTATGATTATTAGCCTATAAATAGAGGGTGCATAAACTTGTATGTGATCCTTGCATAAGAAATAAAATAACAAAATAGCAACTCTCTCCAAAATTCTTCTTGTGTTTTATCTTTAATTCTTGTTCATATTTTGCAATATCTTAATATTACATTTGTTTTATAATATTTCAATATTTGTTGCTAATAGATTCTACTTAATTGTAAAAGTGTAGTTGTAAATATTGAATATCTTCCTTCTAGGTGAATCAAAGCTAACGTCAAAGTGTTCGATATAATTTCCCTAGTTTTAAATCGAGGAGGACTTTGCCATTATTTTTAAAACTAGAGATATTGTAATATCCACATGTATAATTGTGATAACATCTCTAATGCAATAATCTATTTAGGTTGAATTTTTTGTCATATAGGATGGATGGATAATGAGAGAGAAGAAAAAAAAAAAAAAAAAGAATCTCCCAAAACCAATTAGTAACCCAAACATGGAGTTGATGTGGCCAGATAAATTTAGAGAATATGAGGATGAGTTTCTCAATTGAGACACTCTCTTACAAATATTGACTGGAATTTATTGCTCTTTCTAACCAATTAAAAGTAATGAAATTTATTTTATTCTCTCTTTATCTTAATTGTAAAATATAAAAGAAAAGAGAGAAAAACATATATTTTATGGTGATTGGTCAAAAATTAATATATATTTTGTTTTAACTAATGACATTAGAAAAAGGAATATGCATTTTGATATATATATATTTTTTAAAGTGGATCTATATTAAAAATTATATATATGAGATAATATAAATAAAAAATTTTTAAAAAAAAATACAAAATAATATTGGAGACACATCGATCCTCGTATGGCAATGTTTAACACATCAATTGTGTACCGAAAGAAAACAACAAAATTTGAAGATAAGGTTTATTATAGCAGCGCGTCCGTGGTAGTCCAATTATTAATAATGGAGATAGTCCAAGAAAGTTTGATAAAAATTTCAAAAGTTAGAATGAATGGTCTGATAATTTTTTATTTTCATTGTCTGGACATGGGCAATTCTTTTTCATTCTGATAAGATTAGATGTGTGAAATTGTTTTGACATAGACACAATCTTTGGCTGCAAGTGTATGAAGATATGCGGTGAACATCCATTGTGTCTATATCAAAACAATTTCACACATCTAATCTTATCAAAAGGCATTTATACATGTCCAGACAATGAAAATGAAAAATTATCAGACCATTCATTCAAATATTTGAAATTTGTATCAAACGTTCTTGGACCATCTCCATTATTAATAATTGGACCACCATGATACGTGATGCCATAATAACCAACCCTTATCTTCAAATGTTGTTGTTTTCCTTCCTTACACAATTCACGCTTTAAACAGTGCTATAGGATTTTTATTTTATCATAGCCCTATTATGTATTTTTTAATTTATAGGATTTTTATTTTATCATAGCCCTATTATGTATTTTTTAATTTCTATTTGTGACGTATCAATAATTTTTTTAATATAGATCCATTTTGGCTAAAACAAAAAGTATATTTTTTTTTCTGATGTAATTATTTAAAGTAAAATATATATTAGCTGTTGATCAATTACCATAAAATATATATTTTTCTCTTGTTTTATATTTTATAATTAAGATAAGAAAAAAAAAAAGATAAATTTCACTATTTTTAATCAATTAGAAAAACTAAGAAATCCTAATAATTATTTATTAGAGAGTTTCTCAATTGAGAAACTCATATCCGTATTCTCTATATCCTTTTTTTTTTTTTGCCACATTGCTCTCTATTTGGATTAAATTATTGCATTGAGCAGAATTTTTTCTCTTATTATCTATCTATTTTATCTGACAAAAAATTTAACCTAAATAGATAATTGTATTGGAGATGCTCTCATAATTATACATATGAATATTATCAATAGCCTTGGTTTTAAAAATAATGGTAGAATCCCTCTCAATTTAAAACTAGGGGAAATTATTTCAAATCCCTGGACGTTAGCCTTGATAGGTGACAGAAGAGATTCAATATCTACGACTTAGACATGACCACAGTTCGGTTCGGTTCCGGTTTCGATTCCAAACTGACGGTTCCGGTTCTGAAAAAGCTAGAACCGGAACCTTAACCGAGATAAAACGGTTCCGGTTCGGTTCTGGAACCGACGGTTCTATAACTGTTCTGGTTTCGGTTCTATAACGGTTTCGGTTCCGGTTCCGGAACCTTTTTTATAAATAGAAATTTTGAAATTTATAAATATTATAAATTGACAAATTGAAATTTAAAAATAATAAATTAAGAATTTGAAACTTCAAACAGTAAATTGATAATTATAATTTATAGATATAATTAAAAAAATTAAAGAAAATTAAGATTAAGAATTAAGAGAATATTGAAACTAATAGTTAAAATTGAGAGAGAGTTGAGATTAATGGAGAGAAAGAGAGTTGAGATTGAGGGAGATAGGTGTGAGAAGAAATTAAGAATGTGAGGGGTATTTATAGAGGAAAGGGAGGGATTAAAAGAGAAATTAAAGGGAGATGGTGAAATGTAAAAAGAAAAAATGACCCTACAGATTTTATTTTTTTATTTTTTTGGTTAGAACCGGAATCGTCGGTTCAAAGCGGTTTCGGTTCCACCGGTTCTTTGAACCGGCGGTTCCTGTTCCATTAATAAAAGAACCGAAACCGGAATTTTTATTCCGGTTAAGGTTCAATTGACCCGGTTCGGTTCGAACCGTACTGTGGTCATGTCTACTACGACTGCACCTTTACAATTAAGCATAATCTGTTAAAAACATATATTGGAATGCCATTTTAGTCTTTGTACATTTTATTTCTTAAAATTTACTGAATTTATCATTGAAAATATGGCACATTTAAAAATAAGTTTGAAGTTAAGTTGAAAATTAGTGTAAAAATGTATAAGTTTTGGAATTGGATTTGTGAGAGGAGGCTGTACTTTTATGGCCTCCATTTTTGAACCAATGGGTCCCTACCGCCACTGCACGTGGAGGTGGTTAATTTTTGTTTTTCCAGTCTTGAGTTGCTTCTTGGTTATATTTATATATATATTATTTTTCACAAAAATATAAAAACAATTATGAAAATTTAACATGCTATTAAAATTTTTGACAAATGATACATATGAGCGAGAGTGTTAAAGAATTACATATGTGAAGTAAAAAAAAAAAATTGAGATGAATCATATATATATATATATATATATACCTTTTTTTTTTAACATTTTTAATGTAGGGTTCTTGTTTTACTAATACTTACTAAAGCATAAGAATACGTCAATTATGAAAAAGTGTCATATCACTGAGAGAATTCAATTAATAATTAATTCACTTTGGACTAAAAATTAGTTTAATTATATGTCACTCTTTTTCATCTCCCCTCTTTCTTATGCTTGTTTCTTTCTCTTGTTTCTGTCCCTTAACTACGTACATCCTCTTTCTCTTACAACTCTTTCTTTCTTTCTTTCTTTTTTTTAAGAGGTATTTTTTATTTTAAGAGTTGAGTAAAAGATTATAAAAGCATTGTGTCTAATTTAAATAGTTGAAAAAGAATCCTTTTAAAATATTTGGAAAAAAAAAAAAGAAACAAATTAAAGATGAAGTCCGATCTTGCCAAAGGAGATGCAATGACGAAAGGAAGTTGAAAAGTTGTAAGTGAGAAAGAGTACTAAAGAGAGGAAGGAAGAGAGTTGTGTTTGAGTGGATTAATAGTTATGATGGTATTGGCGGTCTTTTAGCATTATGATGGTGGGTGAGAAGACGGAATCAAGATTCTTAGTTAATTTTTTTATTTATATTAAATTTTTTTATTATATAAATTTAAATTTAAATTTAAATGATATATGATAAAAATAAAATTAAATAATTTTAATTATATATATTTTTTATTAATATATTATTAAATTATTAAAAATTTAATAAAATAAAAGATGATAGGGAATCTTTATTCGAGGTGACGATGATCTGAGTGTTATTATTGCGATGATAAAGATGAAGACTTTTAAAAAAGATGAAGACTTTTAATGGCGATGGAGTTGAAGAGAAATGATGATGTGATGCTAAAGAGACATGATGGAGGATGTTGATGATAAATAGCTGATGATGATGATTGGGTTAAATAAAAATTTAAAAATTTAGAAAACAATTATTATTTTATTTTCTATACGATAAGGACAAGTATTTGAAATTTACCCTCTTGGGCCATTAATGGAGCATCGGCTGGGGTAATTTGTTGATGTACAGAAACCGTGGGTATTCGGCCATTATTTTATAAATTAAGGAATTTTAAAAAAAAAAAATTATATCCCTGATATATATGAGAAATGGAAAAGCCACTGAATCTGTTTTTTATTTTCCTTTTTTTTTTTTTTTTTTTAAGTTCTTATCAACTTTCTTGTATTATTATAATGGTAGAACCAGCACGTGTTGTCATCACATGTGCATGTAAAAAATCCCCTAGACAAACATAAAAGACAAAAGGAAAATGATTGATTTGATATCAGTGTATTCTCCACACACCTAGAATGAATTTGCACCGTAGACGTGTTAAAACAAATCTACACAAGACTGTTCAAATTTGATTCAAGTCACCCTCATCTGTCCTATTAGTACCAGATGACTTTGTCGTATTCTAGTGTATTTTAGCCACGCGTTACAAACTTTCCACGTTTTGAATAAAGGTCATGTCCGCAGACTGCAGACAAGGTAAAAAACAATCCATCTTTGATATTTAGGTTTGGAAAAAAAAATAACAAAAAAGAAGAGATCGAAAAACAAAATTGATTTAATCATAATTAATGCATGCATGTACTCATCTTCTCGCTCTATAAATTGAAGCTATCTGGTAGCATTGTTAGGTACCCATCCATCAAAATAAACATGAAGAGTTCACTACTGACACTCTCCTTCCTTGTATTCCTTTGCTTCCTCCCAAACCCACTGTTGGGTGCTTCCGAGCCGTTGTATGACAACAACGGGGACGAAGTCGTCACCGGCACTGAATATTACATCGTTTCAGCCATCCGCGGGGCCGGCGGTGGCGGTCTCAATCTCTTCTCAGGTAGAAATGAACGCTGCCCAATGGATGTCTTCCAACACAGATCGGATTTACAACGGGGAAGTCCAGTGATGTTCTTTCCTGTCAACCACAATGGAGAAAAAGGAACTGTCGTCCGGGCCTCCACTGATATGAACATCCAATTTAACCTCCGACGTGGTGCTTGTAACCAGCATTCGACCGTGTGGAAAGTGGACAATTACGATGAGAAAGAGGGGGCATGGTTCATTACCACTAATGGGATTATAGGAAAACCTGGTCCTCAGACCCTCCACAATTGGTTTAAGTTTGAGAAAGTTGGGACAAATCGAGATGCATACAAGATCGTTCACTGTCCATCGGTTTGTGAATCTTGTGTAACATTATGCAGTGATGTTGGGATCAATTATGACACCGAGAGACGTCTGGCTCTAAGTACTGAATCACAGAAACAGTTTGTGTTGGTCAAGGCTTCAGATGCTCAAAAATATATGGAAAGGTTTATTAGTACAATAATCTAGAATTACTGCTGGATCTATCCATCAACCTATATATGAACTCATGAGGTCCTTTTTGTCAATAAGCTTGTAATCAAAATACCGTGACTCTGCGGTACTGTTGACTATGAATAATGGACATGAGTTCCTTCTTATTTCTTTTGCGTCTTTCATAAAACCATCCATTCTTTCAACTAAAATTATTTTGCGTCTTTCGTAAAACCATCCATCCATGCTTTCATAAGCTAATTGTTGGTTTCAATTTTAACAAATAAATTTATTTGTAACTTTGTAAGTGTCCAAATCATTTATTACATATAGTGAGCTAGTAAGGGTCGATCTTATCTGAAAAATTTTAATTTATTTTTAATTATAAGTTTATTTAAAACCTAAACTAAAGAGCAATTAAATTAAAGAAATGTTATGAGATAAAATTTATAGACTTAAAAGTAAGAAAATGGCAGAAAACTAAATTAAAGAAAAATTAATATTGAAAAAGAATTTAGTTAAAACATCCTATTCATCACTAAATAATTTCTCAATTCATTCGATAAAATTAATGAAGCAAACACATATTAATACATGATGAAGACATTCACAACAAGGTAATAACTATATCAGATGTATTGATTCTTTCTTAGTTAATATGTAAATCATATGACATCTGTATAGATACGGATTTTCCTAATTACAACTTAGCATGACGTCTATTTAGGTTTAATAATATGAATCCGTTAAGAACTAGAAGAATATGAATGCCACACAAACTCTAGAATATGGTATTTATCTTAGATCTTTATAAATCAAGGTCCCTCAATTGGATTTTACATAATTTATTATTGTAAACAAAGAATATGTCCGTTTAGTGTGTGGTTTATATTCCTACAACATAAATTCTATAAACATTTTTCTAAGGTGATCAATGAGAAAATATATATATATATAGACACACACAAAATAAATAGAATGCAATTAACATGGAGACATTGATTTCATTATGCAAAAATAGTCAAATTTTATTAACAAAAGTCAATAATTGAATTCATGTTTAGGCCTTTAATTTTGCCCTTACTAACAAAGGAATAGAGTTAATAGTTAGGGCTTTAATTCTGCCCTACCTAACAAAGGAACTAACCATACATATCCCTAAAATAACATATAAACATAAAAGGATAAAATAGAAGAAATGTAAAAGAAGAAGATGGTCATCATGCCTTAGCGTCATCATGCCTTAGCGTCCTCTTGCCTTTGCTGAATTCTCCAATTTTTTCCCTCCCCTTTTTCAGCAAAACTTTGGTATTTATAGGCACACAAGTCTTGAATGCCAAGGTTTCCTCAATTGAGAATGATTATAATTCCATTTTTTATTTGGAATAAAAGTTTGACATGGAAGGTATCTCTTTACATTAAGGACTTAAATCCTTCCAAAACTTGCTCAACCAATCCAATAAGGAATGATACAAGTTTAAAAGTCAATTAGGATTGTTAAAAAAGGAAGTTCGTGTGCATTAAAACTCCTTCAACTTTCAAGTCCTTTTATAACTTGCAATTGCAAGATTCTTCTCGTGAAGTTTCTCACAATGCTTTAGGGTTAGGTGTTGCTACCTACAGTCACGAGTTGCATTTAGCGATAGTATCCCACAATGGCCTCTAGCTGGATCTCGTGACCTTTTGTTGCAAGTTACTGTTAGGTAATTTATTATCATTATTTTATATCTATTTTACATATTATTTACGCTATATTTTTGTCTAGAGTTGGTACTTTTAATGTGTTTAATGTTTATGTGTTAGAAATTAAGTTTTGAGAAGAAAAGGATAGAATCGGTTAATTTTTAAAGAATAATGCAGCTTTGAAAAATTGAAGAAATTCAAGGTATTGATTGTTAAATTGTCATTTGAATCCGAGTTAGAAAAGGAAACTAGAATCCTATTTAATTCAGAATTATTTTTAGTGCAAGAGTTTGAATCAGATATGAAGGTTAAGAGGAATTTGGATAAGACCAAGATGATTCAAGAAGAGTTGGAAATACATTCAAGAGTTGTGCAAGAGTTAAAGATAAATTAAAATAAGGGGATTGTTTCATAATTAAATGCAAGACAAGTTGCTTGCTATTCACACTTGAAGTGGCAAGTTCACAGGAGGCATTGATTTCAAGCAACTTTGGTTGCTTGCAATGGGCGCTTGAAGTGGCAAAAATGCAGAAGGGATGACCACTTCAAGCAAGCTTGGTGTGGGCTATTTGGCACCAGGAAGGAATGACACATAAGTTATGTCTCAAAGCCACGACTCCTTATTTTCTTTGATTCCAGATAAACTCAAGCATTTATTGAAAGTGATAATTCTTGGCACTTATCAACTCTGATTTTTTAGGCTTTCTACCGACCTATCACACCTATAAATAGGTAAGGATGGCAAAATGTGGGTCTGGACCCGCACCAGGCCCAGACCCGCATTGGACCCTCAAATTTATTTGAGGGTCCATATCCTACCCAAACCCGACCCGCATATTTTGCGGGCATATTACAGATCCGCATCAGACCCTATTTCACCTGGTCAGATCCAGATTGACTGGGTCAGACCCGATGTTGACCGGGTCAACCCGATAAAAATTCGGGTTGACCCGAATTTTTTTTTTAAAAAAAAATCCAAAATTTTTTCAAATTTTTTACAACCTATCAAAATAAATGAATCTAAGATTTCAACCTTATTTTTTTAAAAAAAAATATAAAAATTAATTTTTTCTCTTAAAACACATTAAACTAGTTTAACTTTACATAATTCATTATATAATCATTCTTGTCAATTTTTACAAAAAAAAATAACACAATTAAAATTAAACAAAAAATAACATTAAAAGTTTAAATTTATCTTTAATTTACATCCCAAAATAAAAAAATTTGTGAATATAAATGTAAAAAATAAAATCAAGATGATGATGGCTCTTCTTCATCTTGCTTATGATATATTTCTTCTTCCGGAATGCCACCTAATAGAACAAATCAAGTAAAAAATTAAAAATTAAATTAAAGATTAAGAATAATATGTGTAATGTAATTAAATTTATAACCATTTTTATACCTCGAAATGAAGCCCATATCCAATTTTGCGCACACATCAATGTTTCCAACATGTCCGGATGCAATCTCCTACAATGTGGACTCAAAAATCTACCCCCAGTACTAAATGCGGACTCAGAAGCCACTGTAGATGCGAGAATAGCTATGATGTCTTTGGCAATTCTAGCCAAAATCGGATATTTCCCTTTATTTCCTTTCCACCATGCCAAAATATCAAAGTCAAGATAATTATCTTCAGTTTTTTCATCCAAATATTTCTCTAACTCCGATTTGTTCAAACCTATAGCTTCTTCACAATCACGCTTATATTGTTCATATTCAGCCTCATCCTCATCCCCAAGGACATTAGTAGAATGATCAATAGAAGAATCGCCAGCTTGTTCAACTAAAGTTGCATCCATATATTTCTCCTCGTACTCTTTTATCAATGCTTTTAGAAGTTCAAGCACATTTTCTCGTTGACGATTTGCATCGAGGCCATACAACTTTTGAAAATGAAAACCGATTCGCAGCATCTTAGACCTAGGATCTAAAAATGCCGCAACAGTCATTATACCAGGCATATCACTCCAATACTTCTCAAATTTAGTAATCATTCTCCTTGCCATTGTTTGTATTGGAATATGAGAAGAAGTAAGCCAACCATTCATTGTTACCCTCATTTTGCATATCATTGGAAACACCAAATTAGCTGTGGGGTATTTGGTACCTAAAAAGTTGAAAAATAATTATTAAGAGCTATAAACATTAAAATATTAATTATTCATTTGGAATAAAAAAATACCTGAAAAATGTTCTGTTAATTTGTAGAAGAGTTGCAAATGCTCTACCATTATCGTTGCTAATTCCCACTCTGAGTCATCCGGCAAACACTTATATTGTGGCTCACGTTGTTGGACACGAACAAAAACATCTTTATACATTAAAGCCACTGAAAGCATCAAATAGGTGGAATTCCATCTAGTAGGACAATCAAGCACAAGTTTTTTGTCATATTTAATTTTCAATTGATTTGCTGCAAATTCAAATGTTTCAATTCTCTTAGGTGATGCTGTCCAAAAGCAAACACTATCTCTAATCTTCTCAGTGCCATCCGCAATCACTTGCAACCCATCCCTCACCACCAAATTCAAAATATGTGCACAACATCGCATATAAAACAATTTTCCACTCAACAACAATCCATTAGAAAACTTGTGCTTGATTTTATCAATCATGGAATCATTAGTAGAACAATTATCTACAGTAATTGCAGATAATTTTCTATCTATATTCCAATCAAGCAAACACTTCATCAATTCATCACCAAGTGACTCAGCATTATGTGGACTCAATATACGGATAAATCTCATAATTCGACTATGCAACACCCATGATTTGTCAATAAAATGCATAGTCACAACCATATATCCCATTTTTGTGTTTGATGTCCACATATCCGTAGTAATTGCAACTCTACCATCCAAACTATCTAACAACTTCAATGTATTCTCCCTCTCACTATTGTATATCTTAAAAATCTCATTTTTCAACGTGTTTCTACTCATTGTTTCGAACCCAGGATGGTAATAACTCATAATTTCCTGAAATCCTGTGTATTCTACAAATCTTAAAGGAAGCTCATGCATGATAACCATTTTAGCTATTTTCTCCTTACCAACATTTGGATCAAACAAAGCAGCTATTTCATCGTTGGCGGCTAGATGCTCGTTAAGACATTTTTGGACATGTTTTCTTAAACTAGATGTTCCTAACCCTTGACTAGCATTCAATAATTTCCCACAAAAATTACATTTAGCCATCCTAACACCATCAACTTCAACTTTAGACATGTGTGTCCAAACGAATGATGTTTCTCGCTTTCGTTTGACTACTCTCGGAACACTAGACTCAACATTCTCAACATCATTATCCCCAGTTGAAGTATTCATCTGACTTTCTCCACAACTAGTCATATTGTTTGGCTACCTAATATATTTAAACAATTTAATTAAACCAGATTTAATTAAAAAAAAAAAAAACATCAAGTGATAATAGTTGTACGATATCCACAGCATCCATCATATAAATGTTCTACCTCATGTTGGATCGCTTGGGCATAAATTTTTGTCATATGCAAGCACTTAACTGATATTCATTACTTCAACAGTAGTAAAAGTAGTAAAGCAGCATGATGGAGGATCATTCAATCATCACAAATGAAAAAGCAAAGTACTGACAGGCCATACCCATATAAGCCATAAGATGGACGGTAAAGGCTATGTCTAGATTACAGCAGACATTACTTTATTATTATTATTATTATTATTTTAAATTGTATATAACCATTATGCATTATGAGTAAATATATCTCTACAAGCGCACTTTAGCTGCAGAGGTAAAACTTAAATGGATGAGGTCAGAGTAGCTTTGAGGATAAACATAGAGGTAAGAACTAAGAAAATGCAACATGTGGCTCAGGTTTAGATTGCCCTTGGGTTAACAATTAAACGCAGAGGAAGGTTGTAATTCACTGAGATCAACAAACAACATACTCATAACAACCCACCTATATCAACATAAGAACTAAAGGGTATTCAAGCAGCTTTCGGACTTGGAAAAGAATCCTAATATCACTTGGACTAAGTTGTCCAAGTGAAACCGGAACAAACATCACAAAAATCACCAGAGCAGCAGCCACCTTGAATTTTGATAGGACAACAACAACAACAACACAACACAAACCTATATTGAGAATCAGAGATCTCAGCGAAACTGGAATTTGATAGGACAACAACAACACAACACAAGACGACAACCCAAAAGAGCCAACACAAAAACAAACATCGGACATTTAACACAACAACAACACGCAAACAACTCTCTTCTGTAGACCAAAATCATAAAATATTAAACAATCACCATTTTCAAATACCCAGAAACAATCGAAGCATACCACAAACAATTAAATCTAAATAAAAATAAAATATCCAGAAACAAAATCACAACCAAACTTGAGAGTTGATGTTGGCGTACCAGAGCAACCCCAGATAAAAAAAAAATACGTAGATGCTCTGGTGGAGAGAGAGATGAAGATGTTCTGGAACCCGGATCAAAAAAAAAAAATCAAAGCAAAACAGAGAAATGGGAAATCAAAAAACCCAGAAAAATAAATGAAAGAGAGAAAGATGACGGTGGTGATACCAGAACGACGATGGAGAGAGACGGAGATGTTAAAGAGAGAGAGACGACGGTGGTGATACCAGAACAAAGAGGGACAGACACGACGGCGATGGAGAGAGACGGAGATGTTCTGGTGGTCGCACAGCAGACGACACAGTGCCGATGGAGGGAAAGAGGTGCAGTCGGGCAGAGGAACGACGGCAGCAGAGTTGAGAGTTTCTTAATTTTGTTAGGGTTTTTTTTTTTGAAAAGGAACCGGGTATAGCGAATATAAATAACGGGTATTTTACGGGTCTGATGGAGACCCGCGGACAGACCTGTATCCTACCCGTAATTATCCGAGTTTTTTAGATCCGGTTCTTTTAAGGATATTTTGAAAAACGGTGCGGGTCTATACCCGAACCTTATCATTGTGGGTATGGACAGGGTCTGCAGACCCTGTCCATTTTGCCAAGCCTATAAATAGGTGTCTTCTCTTCACAATTTCATCATTCAGTCAGTGGGCAGGAGGAGAGAGAGCGTGAGTTGCAGCAGGGCTTTGGCTTATAGTTATATTTTTCTTGTCTTCTTTATTTAATTATTATGGTTTTTCTGAAATATTATTATGGGTTATTTAAAGCCATGTGTGGTTAATTTCTTTTGTTAATTAGGGCTTGAAGCCCTAGACATAAATTTAATCTTATGTACTTTTAATAAAGTTATTTATCTTGCATGATAAAATTAATATCTCTATTTTAATTGTATTCTATTAATTTTGTTTCTTTGACCGGTTATCTTAGGAACATGTTTTAGAATTATGTTGTAAGGATATAAATCGCATGCCTAACAAGAATATTCTTAATTTGCAATAATCAATTGCTTACAAACCAATTGAGGGGTATTAATTTATAATTACCTAAGATAGATGTCATGTTCTAGTATTTGTGTTATGTTCATGTTCTTCTAGTTCTTGATGGGGTCCTACTATTAAACCTAAGTAGACGTCATGCTAGCTTACAATTAGAAATATAGGTATTTATATAGACACCATGTGATTTATATATAATCTAAGGAAGAATTAATACGATATGCAGTATGGTTTATCGTGAATGTCTTTATCATGCATTAACAATATTGTGCTTCATTAATTTATTTATGGATTGAACGGTTATTTAGTGGTGGATAAAATATCCTAACTAAGTTTTCTCTACTGATTTTCTTTTAAATAATTTAGTTTTCTATTACAATGTGGTTGTAAAACCCAAAATTTTGTTTTATGAAAAATAATTTATTATTTTTTTGGTGAATGGTATTTTCGGAAGGAAAGCGTTCGTGTGAATAGTATTTTTGAGAAACGGATCTCGAAAATCATTGAAAGTGAATTTTTTTATAAATAGTATTTTCAGACGAATAGTATTTTTGAACGATAAGCATCAACATGAATAGTAACTTTTGAAAAGCGAACCTCGCAAATAAAAAAGTTTCAAAATTAATATTAGAGATTAAAGTAACTGAAACGGATTAAAGATGAATCCATCCGAATAGAGTGTAAGTGATTCGAATCTTATCGAACGAAAATACCCTTCAAATTATTTAGGAATAATAAAATGATTTAAAGTACTCAGGTATAAAAATTGAATTTCCAGAACGGTCACCGGGTAGTTCGAAAGTAATTAATGAAATTTTCAAAAAGTATGGAAATGATAAATTGAGTTATAATAAAATTTCTGGATAGCCAGAGATGATTTCAAATGTAAAATTTAATTCCAGTAGATATATAAATGGAGTTCCAATAGAATTTTCGAAATAGCCCGAATGTACAATAGAATTTTAGTAAAATATTTAGATATATTAATTGAATTTTACTATAATTTCCGAATGGATCGAAAACGATTTTGAATACGGAATTAGGAAATCGGAAAGCATGAAAATGAAGGCAAAAGATAACTTATATGTGTTGAAAGTGTCACGAAATTAAAAGAAGAACTAATGCATGATAGACATGTGTGAATCATGTATGTAATCTTGATTAGGCTTCCTCATCCACTGGCCCTGTAAACTCAGTGATGAAATCAGCCAGTGTTTGCCCCTTATTGCCGACCTTGGCCTGAACTCGATATCGAACTGGGCCAGCTCTTGCTTGAGAGGATACCTGGTCAACATTTCAACTTTGTGCACCTGAAAGTAAGGGCGCAGCTTCTTGGATGTCACCACAAGACAGTAGGTAAGCTTCTCCATTGGGGTGTACTTTGTCTCGGTGTCGACTATCTTCTTACTAATGTGGTACACAGGGAACTATGTTCCATTTTCTTCTCGGACTAGTGCTGCACTTAGGGCATGCTGAGAAACCCCAAGATAAATTGTTTGAACTTCCCTTTCTTTTAGCTTTGACAGTAGAGAAGCTCGTCCCATATATTCTTTCAACTATTGGAACGCGGCCTCGCACTCCTCTGTCAATTTGAAGTTCTTTGCTTTCTTTCATACTTCAAAGAAGGGAACACATCTGTTTAAGGATTTTGATACAAATCTGCTCATCGCAGCAACTTGACCGTTCAAACTCTACAAATCCTTCATTCTTGTTGGCGATCTCATATCCAGTAAGGCTTGGATTTTTCTCGGGTTGGCCTCGATTCCCTTGTTATTCACCATAAAACTCAGAAATTTACCCGATGATACTTCGAACGCACACTTGAGGGGGTTGAGCTTCATCTGATATTTCTTTAAAATCTGAAACATCCCCTCGAGGTCGCGAACATAGTCAGCAACTTGCTTGGATTTTACTAATATGTCATCAACATATACCTCCATAGTTTTCCCAATCTGATCCTCAAACATCATGTTTACTAGCCTCTGGTAAGTTGCCCCTATATTTTTTAGTCTAAAGGGCATTACCTTGTAACAGCATAAGCCACGGTCTGTGACAAACGAGGTGTGCTCCTCATCTTCAGGGTTCATTGGAATTTGGTTGTAGTCTGAATAAGCATTCATAAAGCTAAAGAGCTCGTGCCCAGCAGTCGCATCTACTAACTGATCAATTCTGGGCAATGAGAAGCTGTTTTTCGGGCAAGCCTTGTTCAAGCCCGTGAAGTCGATGCAAGTTCTCCACTTCCCGTTTTTCTTTTTTACTAGCACGAGATTGGCTATCCAGGTAGGATATTGGACTTCTCGGATAAATTTGTTTGCCAAGAGCTTGTCTACCTCCTCTTTCAAGGCATCACAGTGTTCTCGAGTCATCTGTCTCCTTTTTTGGTAAACTAGTATATGATGAGGATTGACATTTAGCTTATGGGTCATCACTTTCGGATCGATCCCCACCATATCCTTATGATTCCAAGTGAATACATCAAAATTCACCTTAAGACAGTCAGTCAGCTAGGCCTTTATCTCTGGGACCAAGCTCTTGCCTAGATTGAAACATCTTATAGCATCTGTCTCGCTGACCCGAATGTTTTTTAGCTCTTCTACTGGACCCGTAGTTTGGTACATGTCAATCTCCCTAGGGTCCAAGTCATGACTAACACCCGTCGTAGTGATAGCCTACAGCTCATACCTTGAAACCGTATCCACCATCTTCCCTCAAACTCTCATTCTTACTGTGTCCACATAGCAACGACGAGCCAGAGATTGCTCGCCTCGCACATACCTAATCCCATTGGGAGTTGGGAACTTTACTGTGAGGGCTCTAGTAAAGGTAACTATGTTAAGATCATTCATTGCAGGCCTTCCCAATACTACATTGTAGGCTGAGGGGGAGTTGATAATAAGGAAGTCCGCAAGCACTGTTGATTGGTAAGCTACATCTTCGAGAGTGAAGGGTAGTCTGATCTGCCCGATAGGAGTGACTGTATCTCTAGTGAAGCCATACAGAGGTTCGAGGGAAGGCTCCAACTGTTCATCGCCAATTTCCATCCAGTCGTAACACTCCTTATACATCACATTCACCGAGCTCCCGATGTCAATCATTATTCTTTTGACCACTAAGTTCTTGACACGGGCTCGGATTACCAAAGCATCATTGTAGGGCCAATGAACATCCCGAGCATCTTCTTCCGTAAAAAAAATCTCTTCCGATGCCCTTCTAGCCTTCTTTGTTGGTTCTTCTGATTCGCTTCTGCCTGCAAGTTAGACACAATTAGCCTCACGTACATACCGCTCTTACGATTTATTAGATGTTCCTACCACAGAAGGACCCCCATGGATAGTATGGATCATTCTCATAGCAGGTCTGTACTGAGGGTCAGGCTCTTGTTGGGTTTAGGCTGGCTGCTCTTGCTATCGTTGGTGAGGATGCTATTGTTGGGATGGTCGCCCTGAAGGTCGCACAATATAGTCCCTCAAGCGTACATTTTTTATCATCTCTTCAATGGCGTCTTTGAGCTCCCAACACTTAGAGTGTTGTGCCCTACTTCATTATGATAGGCACAGAATTTGCTCTTGTCTCTGCGTCCCTCAAGAGTCTAAATAGGGGCTGGTCTCCCAAATTTCTCCCTATTCCTTTCAGTTGCAAAGATCCTATCTTGTGTATCAGATAAGGTGTTGTATGTATTGTAATGGTCCTGATACTGAGGTCGTTCTCACCTTTGGTTATCCCTTGATCTAGACTCATTTCTGGTCTTCTTTGCAATCTGATTGTCGTTTCTCTGGCCCTCATGGCTGCTTCTTTCATTGCTCATTTTCCTCCCTTGATTGGAGCTACCAGCTTCATCTTTCTGAACACTAGCCTTCTTCGGGCCAAATGCTTCTTCCTACCTGATTTCTTTTGCTGCTCGCTCGTAGAATTCCCTTAAGTCCTTCACCGAGGATTAAATGCTCTCGTACAGCTTTCCGTCTTTCTTTAGTCTTGATGAGATAGGTGTCAAGATCCCCTCATCTGTAGGGTTTTCTACATTAGTTACCTAGCGCCTGAACCTGTTGATGTAATCCCTCAACAATTTGTTGGGACATTGAAAGATAGTAATGAGGTGGCAAGGTAGCGCGAGCTACCTCTTAAGCGCCTTATATTGGTTTAAGAATCTTTGCTGACATTCCTCCCAATTATTGATACTGTTAGGTGGGAGACTCCTGAACCATGTCGGCGAAATATCCCCTAGTGTTACTAGGAATACACGACACTTCACAAGCGAGCTGGTGGTTTAGAGGTCCATTTGGATATTAAAAGCATCGAGATAGTCGTAAGGGTTAATGTTCCCCTTGTATTGTGGGATATTGGGAACTTTGAACCTTAGAGGGAGTGGCTCCAATTCAATTTCTGAGGTGAATAGAATCCTTTCCCCTCTCTAACTCTTCTGTTCATGGGCTCCGGGTCGTGCTTTAAGCTGTCGGACCCTTTGAAGGAGCTCCTCGACAAGTGGACCTTGCACTTCAGTTCTTCTAATAGTGGATTGTCGGTCCCGCCTATTCTGTCTGCTCGAAGAATGTTGGTTATGCGCCCTCTATCTCTTTTTGTCTTCAAATTCAAGGGCATAATGGCCAGGTTCATGTCTTCGTTCAGGCCTGTCTGACACAACTTCTCTTCGCAAACCTCTATTATCAGGCCTCTGCCCAATTCTATCTTTATGAGTTAAGGCCGGATCATGTCCATGGCTTGTTTGCGTTGGTCGACATTCATTTTGGCTCACCCTTGTTCTGAATCTTGAAAGATGAGCTGCATCTTCCCCATTACAAGCTCGTTGGAACCGAGCGCTAGACTACACACTAGAGGAATGAGATGACCCGTCTTGAACTGACTCCCCGATAACTCCCTCATTCGGAACAGGAGGCTCATCGTGCTTTCGTTGTGGAGCATCCCTCCTTACAATGGCATGGGGTGGTCTCTGAGCAGCTTGAACCTGGGTCCGAATTAACATTCTTACTTCATTTGTCAGCTGCGTCATAGTATTCTCAAGTACCTCTTAACGCTATTGCAACACTTGTATAGCATCCCCCCTAACAATATTAAGCACAGGTTGATGGGGAGAAATAAGAGGCATACCTTGAGCATTTCCTACCATAAGTGCATTGGAGATCCCTGCCCTAATTTTGGGTGGTCTTCCAACAGGCGTGACGTTCTGTCGTAGATCTGAGATTTCTAGACAGTCCGTAGTAGCGTCAAAGATTCTAGTGACTCTTCCTCTGACCATGGTGACTATTAAGTGAGCTATGTAAGCTAAGAGCAAAGGTGGTGAAACTATAGATGGACCCCTTCCTCTAGCGCCAAAAATGTTAATGTCTAGATTTAGTCGACCAGGTTCGTTTTTGGCCCAAACTACAATTTTGGGTTGTTGTTGTAGTGTAGTAGGTAAATCAGAAAGCAAACAGAGGAGATGAGATTAGGGAAGAAGAAAGAACACCAGAGATTTTTAAGTGATTCGACCCAAAAAGATGCATACATCTACTATTCACTCTCTCATCACTCTCTCATTATTTTAGCAGAGTAACAGCACTTAAGATATTGTGTCTCTCTTTACAAAGGGAGTCCTCCCCTATTATAGAGAATTGGAGGGTTACAGTAAAACGTAATAAAATAATGTATAGTAAATCAATATTGCAATGATGAGTTACATTTAATGCGGCTGACGGCATTAGGTTTAATTCTGCCAAAGCATGGGTTTAGGCGGCTAACCCATGTGGGTTAAGTGATAGCTTTGTAATCCAGGCTGTAATCTCTGACGAGATTGGTGTGTATGATACGTCTTGAACTGCAATTGGCCTAACAGCTTTGACTGTAGTTCACTTATATCGAGAGGTGTGACTGAAGCGAATACCTTAGCGAGAAAGATATCCTATTAGGCTGATAAACGTGTAGGGTTTTGTTGAACTAACCGTATTAGGGGCTACTAATAAAGGCGATGAGCGAGCTGTACAACGATCTAGTGTATTGATAAACGATTGGTCTTATAGACGAACTGGTGAGCGAGCACTTACAGTAAAGGCCGAGCAAATTGATCAATCAAATAAACGAGCTCATATTCAATCTGATGGATGATCTGATACGCGAACAAATAAATGAGCAGGTTAGCGATCAGACGGGCAATCAGAGAGATGGACAGATTGCTGGGTTTCTTGAGCCTCCGGGTCATTAGGCCCATACTTTAGACTTTCTTCGGCCTAATTAATTTGATCGTAAAAATACGCATAACATATAACATGTTAAATTTGCATAATTGGTTTAATATTTTTGTTAAAAATAGTATGTGTGTGTGTGTGCATAGCTTTAAAACCCAAAAGCCTAGTTATTGGCTTGTGGCATCCATTGGTATATATTATCCTTCTCTTAAATTTTATATTTTTAATGCCAGATTCATTCTATCTGGAGTAGACTATCTATCCTCATATCCATTTGAGATGTATCTACATCACCATATTCATATCGTTACAATAAATAATTTAAATCCAAGAGAACATCCATATTTTGATAGGGGTACCTATCCAAACTCCATCCATCTTCGTATTTGATAAAAAAAAAAAAAAGTTAAATTATTATATTATACAAGCAAAAATTATAACTAAAATCTAGTTATGAAAACATAACTAATGTCCATAAGCTTTTAGGTGAAATAAAATAGAAAATAATCTATATAATTTTTTTTAATAATTACATAATAAAAAAATTATTTTTATATTTATAAAATAGTTAAATTATTATTGGATTGGAATAAAGGTGGATACTCATAGACCATATTCAACACCATATCTGAAAATAAATTGAATATTAAAATTATATTCATCTCCGCTCCATCTCTAATATAAGGACTTATTTGTTATAAGGAATTGGATAAATTTTCAACCCAATCCTTTGTTTGGTGATTGTATAAGATTGGATTAGTAGGTTAAATTTATCTCACAAACATGGGACATTTTTTTTTTTTTTTAACTTTTTCATTTTCTGTTTATTTCATTTCTTACATTAATTATATAAAACATCACATTTATTTTTAATATTAATTTTTTATCTTATTAAAATACTAAAAATATATTTATTCAATAATAATAAAATTAATATTATATTAAAATTAATTTTAAAGAGTTATATTTTACTTTTTTAAATAATATTAAAATATTTTTAGTTTTGTTTTATAAAACTAATATAATACATAATTATTTTTTGTGCAATCCCATAATAGATCAAATCATGTATATACTATTTTTAATCCAGTCTCATACATACAGTATAAACATATCACAATATTAATTTATCCAATCTAATTATATCATATCCAATCTAATCCAATCCCAACAAAAATATTCAATCAAATCCCGCATGCTAAACGAAGTCCAATAGTATTCATATCCATTTTAAATGGAATGGTTTTCTAGGGATATCATTTGTAGATAATTTTGCCATCTTACATATTGTTTTGGTTCATATTTGGGAGTCTATAACACCAACAATATTTTAATTGAATTAAGGAATATTATGGAAAATAACCCTCAAAAAGTAAACTAATTGAGAACAAACTTTTTTTTTTTTTTAATTTAGTGAATCATCCCTACCGTTAACTTTCTATCCAAAATATTAACATTTGCTATCCAAAATCATAAAATGACCAAAATATCTTTACCAAGATTCTATAAAATTCGTACCATACCCTTCAAACTTATGTAATGACTGAAATGTCATTCAAATTTATTAATTATTAATTAATAATAATATTAAATACAAAATAATAGAAAATTTAAAATGAAAAATTAGTAATTTTCTAAAAAAATATTTAAGATGAGTTCCACTGTCTATCATATTGATGGATGTGGACGTCATTTTAAAAAAATTAAAAAAAAAAAAAAAATTAAGGGTAGACATCCAATCGATTGAACCTCCACCTTTAATTAATCATCAACATCATCAACAAGTTTTATATCAACATCACCAACAAGTTTTATATCAACATCAACCTATTCTAGAAACATTAATAAAATATCATTCTCAATCCACCGTCATCAACATCAGCCTACCGTCAATATATCATCAACATCATCGATATCAACATAATTTTTTCAAAAACAAATTAAAAAAATGAAAAATAAAAACTATATATCTTCATCTAATTGAAGATCTTCATCTTTAATCAAACGAAGATTTATGGGTTTCAAAACCCAAAGACCAAATTTGGGTTTTAAAACCCATATCCAAACAAGGACAAACGATGTTTGTTTAGATCAAGGTGAAACCAGAAAAAGCTGAACCTAGGCCAACCTAGATAAAACTAAACCCAAGCAAACCCAGAAGAAGTTGAACCTAGGTAAACCCGAACCTCGACGAACCCAAGTCAACCAAATGACAAAGAAGAGAAATAAAGACTTGGGTTCGTTTGGCATTTTAGAGAGACAAGAGAGATAAGAGAGAGAGATGGAAAAGAGAAAGAAGGACAAAAGTGGGGACATGGTGGGTTGTTTGAATGAGAGTGATAGAATAATTGAGAGAGAGAGAGAGAGAGAGAGAGAGAGAGTGACATAGTGGATTGAGGGTGGGTAATTTCGGAATTTAGGGGGGACAGGGGCAACTGGTGGTTTTTCTTATAGTTTTTATTTTTTAAAAAAGATGTTTTAAATTTGTTTTAGTTTAATTAATAGTTTTTTAATTTTGTTTTAATTTAATTAATAGAGTTAATAAAATTATTTATCCAATTATCATTATACTCTTATGATTTAACACCAATCGAGTTTTTTAATAGATAGAAAGCGGTTCACCCAAAAAAAAAAATAAAATTGAGATCCAATCATGATTAATTTACTTTTTAAGAGAATTTTCATAATATCCCTTGAATTAACTATTAATTCAAAGTGAATTATGTCCAATCAGAAACTCTACTCCATATATCATAATAACCTGCTTTCTCATTGACAGTTCATCACTCTTTTGCGTGATAGAGTAACGACAAAGGGTCTTTTAGTGAATAACTTGAAAGGGAAAATTACATTGAACTCCCTAAAGTTAGGCCTTGACAAAGTCATATGGAAAAGTTTGCCTTGACAAAATCATGTGGAAAAGTTTCAATATTCTATATGTACAATCCTGCAGTCATCGGTAGTTAATTTTCCCGTTATATTGACTGCTTTGGATTTGTAAATCATCCAACTTACCCTTTTATTGAAAAATAAATATTAAAAATCAATAACATAAAATTTGATAAACAAATTAAAATGTCAAAATAACAATAATAATTCAAAAGAGAGAAAAAAAAAAGGAAAATAATACATTAAATTATTGAAAAACAAAAACCACCTACAAGTACAGTGGTGGAAGAGACATTTCGTTAAAAATTGGAGCCATAAAAGTAGTGCCTTCTCTCATAAATCCAATTCCAAAACTCATACATTTTCACACACTAATTTCCGACTCAAGTTCAAACTTATTTTTAAATCCAATAAAATGTGCCATATTTTCATTGTTAAATTCAGTAAATTTTCAAGAAATAGAAAGTAGAAAGACCAAAATGGCATTTCAATATTTGTTGTTAATAAATTTTGCTTAATTGCAAAGGTGTAGTCGTAGATACTAAATATTTTCTGTCTAGGTTTATTAAGGCTAACATCAAGTGGTTCGGTATAATTTCCCCTAGTTTTAAATTGAGGGGATTTTACCATTATTTTTAAAATCATGTCGGGTATTGATAATATTCACATGCATAATTATGATAGCATCTTTAATGCAATTATCTATTTAGGTTGAATTTATTGTTATGTATGATGGATAGATAATGAGATCAAAAAATTCTCTCCAATGCAATTATTTAGAATAAATTACATGATACACCCCTAAGATATGCCTAAATCCGAGTGAAAGTACATTTACCTTTTTATTACATAATTCATATACTTCGTTAGCTAAATTCTATTAACTTTAATAGTTGACCAAAGTTTTTTCGTCAAATGACCATTTTGCTCTGGAATAAGACAAAAAATAAGAAAATAAAGAAAAAAATGTGGTGGAGATCTATATTGGATCTCCACCATTGGATAGATCCCATCTAATGATGGATATATAATCTGGATCTCAACCAACAATATTTAATAGAAAATATTATAAAAGTCTTTAAATAAAATTTTCTAAAAAATAAAAATTGATAAAAAAAAATAACAACAAAAATGGATAAAAAAATAAAAATAAAAAAACCAATAAAAATAATAAAAACAATAACTGATGAAGCAAACAAAAAATAATAAAAAACCAAAACTTATAAAATACAAAAATAAAAAATAAAAACAAAAGTCATTCAGAGATTGATCACTGGATTGATCTCTGATTTTCTTTCTCCATCGCCACTTATGACAATGAAACTATGGGTCTCTATCATTGACATAAGATTCACAACTGTTGTCTCCATCATTCAATGGAGATGACAGATCTGGTTTTCATCGTGTAAAGAGACCAATTTGGATCTCTATATGGGTCTCCTTCGCCAGCAACCCTTGATCTCCATTTTTTTTTTAATTTTTTTAATTCATTTTTGGTTTTTTATGATGAAGGAAACCTAGCGATCGATGACGTCTTTCATTGGTTTGGTGGTGCTATTGCGCCGACTGGAAGTCATTGGTTAGACTCCATGCTCAAGCAAGATGTTGCTTTTTCATTTTTTTTTTTTTTAATATGAAAACTCAGATCTGAGTTTTTGAAGACCTACGTTTTCTATTCTTAGTTTTTTTTTTTTTTCCTTTTTCAACATAGATCTTACGATCCAATTTCATTTATTTATTTTATTTAAATTAAAAAATAATTCATTACGTAGAGAAACGTCTCTGAAAATTTGAAATTTCAACAATTAACGGTTGAATTATATAATTACAAAAATAAATCATACTGACATAAATTTTAAGGTGTTACAAATCTAATTATCAATGTAACGGATCAGCCCGCCTGCTAGCCAACCTCGTGTTATAGCTCAGATTGCCAGCTGATTCGTTACATAAAAAGACGCCTTTTACGTAATGGATCAGCTCGCCTACCAACCACTCTCATGCTATAGCACGGACTGTTAGCTGATCCGATCAGTGGCCTACCTAGCTGCGAGATGCGATTTGCCTAGCCTCAAGCTGTGACCTACCTCGATAGGTACTGTCCCCTTCCCCATTTGATTTTCTTCACCTCCTATACCCGCTCGAATCCGAGATCTGAAGGCTTAAGTACTCAAGGAATGCAAGGTATTTATGTAATGGATTAGCCTGCCTACCAGCCAGCCTCGTGTTGTAGGCCGGACTGCCAATTGATCCAGCTAGTGGCTTGTCCAGTTACGAGCTGAGATTTGCCCAACCTCGAGCTGCGACCTACTCTGGCAGGTATTGTTCTATCCCCTATGGGGTTTTCTTCGCCTCCCACAACCGTTCAAACCCAAGACCTGAAGGCTTAAGGACTTAGGGAATGTAGGGTTCAAATGGGTGTGGGAGGTAAAGAAAAACCCATAGAAGAAGGGATAGTACCTGCTACGGTAGGTCGTAACTAGAGGCCGAGCAAATTAGTTTGTAGTTGGGCAGGCCACTAACCGGATCAACTAGCAGTTCGGGCTACAGCACGAGGCTGGTTGGCAGGTGGGCTGATCCGTTGCAATCAACATTATCATCTCCTATAACAAAAACATTATCGATAACATTAAAACATCATAACATTAACAAAAAAAAAAAAAAACTTAGAACAGAGGTTCCTTTTAAACTCAAAACTAGATGGTTCTAGGTGCGTCGAACCCAAAACCATCCCAACTCAAAAGAAGAAAAAAAAAAAGAAGAAGAGAGGGTAAAGAGGTTTCATGGATGTGTGATGAGAAAAGGAAAGAAGGTGAGAGAAAGAGAAATAGATGGAGAGAAGAGAAAGAAGATGGGAGATGGAAAATGAGAAATCTCATCCCACTTAAAGGCATGGTTTTGATTGGAATTGAGGAATCCCAAAAGAATAAGAAATGAGAAGAGTTTAAGATTCTTGAATTTCAATCATATTGCATTCCAATTAGCCTCCAAACATGGCATTTAAGTAGTTTGGATTTATGAATCCAATCTCGTATGTCAAACATTACCTTATAGTAGGGACGAAGTGAAAATGGATATAGATATAATTCCAATATTTATTTTATTTTCGTATAAGGGGATGAATAGGGGCTATGGATAACCATCCCCATTCACATCCATTAAAAATTTTTATATTTTATAAATATAATTTTTATTATTTAATTATAAAAAACAATTATATAGATTATTTATTATTTTTGTTTCACCTAAAAGCTAAAGAACATTAGTTACATTTTATGACTAGCTTTTAGTTATAATTTTCACTTGTAAAATATAATAATTTAACCTTTTTTTTTTTTTTTTTTATCAAATACGAGGATGGGTATAGTGAATATGGATATCCCTATCAAAATTTGGATGTTATATTAAATTTAAACTATTAATGTGATGGAGATGAATATGGTGATGTGGATATATCTCAAACAGATATAAAGATGGATAGTCTGCTCCATTGCCATCTCTAAAATGATGGAGTGAATCTCATATTAAAAATATAAAAATCAATATATACCAGTGGATGCCTGCACAACCCAATCAACTAGACTTTTGGGTGTTATATCTATATATATATATATATATATATATTATTTTTCACAAAAATATAAAAACAATTATGAAAATTTAATATGCTATCAAAACTTTTCACAAACGACCTAATGTGTCAAAGCTAAACTCTCTCAAAATAGAAACTCAAAAATATAAAATAAAATAGATGACCAATTAAAAGCTAGATTAGATGAATCCTACATTAAAAATATATGTAAAAAATAGAAAAAAATAGAAGGCTAATAAATATGTATGTGTAAAACCTAAAATTTCGTTTTATGAAAAATAATTTTTTTATTTTACGATGAATAGTATTTTTGATCGAAAAGTGTTCATATGAATAGTAATTTTTGGAAAGCAGACTTCATAAATGAAAAGTTTTGAAATTAGTATTAGAATTAAGGAAATCTTAAACAAATTAAAAATGAATCCATTCAGATAGATTTTAAGTGATCTGAAGCGTATCAAATGAAAATACTTTTTCCAATTCTAGTATCGTACATATGTCATTCCGATTATTCAGGGAGAAATAAAATAATTTGGAGTGTCCGGATATGAAATCGAATTCAAATAGAAGTTCTGGATGTAGAATTTAGTTAAAATAAAATTCCCGGATGAATCAAAAACAATTTCGAATATGGAATCGAAATGAGAGAATGCATGAAAAGTGACAAGTGGAATGAATGCATGCATGAAATGAGACACTTGGTGTCAAAAGAAATAAAGAGAGAGTGCATGGAAGCCATGTGTCATCATGAGAGCAAGGAATAGTGACAAATGGCACAAAAAAGCAAGATATATATAAAGTGAAAAATAAACAAACAATTGAAAGAAAGAAAAGGCTTCGGTCAAAATCTAAAACAAACAAGAGAAACACTTGAGAGGAAGAGAAGCCCTTGGTCAAGGAGAGCTGTGAACTGCCAAGAAGAGAAACTTGAAAACAACCACAATTTTTTTTTAGGTTTCAAGGTGATTTTTGAGAGATTTCCAAACTATTAAAGTTGTATGCAATATTAGGAGGAAGAATCAAGGAAAGCCTGTTGCCTTTATTGATTTTTAAGTTGGTTTTGAGTGTTTCTAACACATACAAACCATTTACAAGAGAGGAGAAGCATTCGGCCACCATAAGAGAGAAAGAAGAGTGTTCGGCAATGAATGAAAAAGGAAGACAACAGCTTGTTCTTGAGCATTTGAGATGATTTTTGAATGATTTTCATGTCAAAATGGGTTGCATGCAAGTCTAGAGGAAGATTCATCAATTTGGAGTTGACTTCAAGAGGTAAGTTCAAGTTTCCATGATTTTGTTGTGAAAATAGATGGATTATTATGATATTATATTTGGGTTTTAGGATTTGAGACCTCAATAGTGTGAAGGTTGAATTACATGTGAGTTTGGTGTAAAAATTGATGAAATATTGATGTTGGATTGCTTGTAGTATTCGGCCATGAAGACATTTTAGTGGTTCAAATTGATTTTGGTTGTGTTACTATGATATTTGGTGTGATTTTAGTATGAGTGGAAATGTAAAACTTGAAGTAAATGTTGGTGATATATTGCATGTAGGATTTGGCAAAGGCTCTGTTGGAATGGTTCAAATTGGGTTAACATATTTGAGTGATTTTCATGCATACAAATGTGTTTAAATATCAAGTTTTAATGTTGAAATGAAAAGCAAAAGTTGGTATATTAACATGCTATGTATTCGGCCTAGGTGATGTTAATGTGATAGAAATTGATTTTGGTTGGTTTGTATAATTTTATAGGTTGTGTTGATGATGAACTGACATGGAAATTTAAAGGAAATGCATTGGATATCAAATAGCCATTTAGAGACCAAACTTTGTATATTTGTAAAAATGTAATGTTTTATGAATTTAAATTGAATTAACACCAAATTACATATGTATGAGTGTAACTACAATTAGAGAAATCGAATAGGATTGATGATGTAAAAGTTTATCTAAGTTCAGCCAAAGTGAATAAGATAATTCGAAATTTTCGTTTAATACTTTAATATGAAATTTAAGTTTAAATTGAGGTGTTTTACATGATTGGATGTTAAGAAATCGAAATGGAGATTGTGTGCGAATGAATGAAGATGATATGACTTGAAAAATGGTATTTTGATATCCTTGCATAGTTGAAGTTTATATGTTAATACATGCGTAAATTCTAAACAAAAATCACGCTTGCATTAAAGTGTAGGTGAAGTGGCGAGCTAAAGGAGGATGGGAAAGAGTGGTTATTATATTGGGAAGTAAGTTGTGAGTGTGAATTTTTATAAAGTTTTATTGCATTTTATCAATTGAATATTTATAAATGCGATATTATGTTAGTATCCGATTTATTACGCTTTATCGAGTAAGCTTTAGCATGTTATTGTTTTTATCATAATGCATGTATGGTTTTTTAAATGTATAATATAAATATATTTATTTTTGAAGTAAAATAAAGTAGAAAGTTTGAATGAAATACATACATAGAAAAGACATGCTAAGAAATTTAGGAAGTTTTAGGCTTTTACCTTAGAAAGAAAGTATTTTGGTTATAAACCATAAGTTAAAGAATAAAACATTTATGAGCTAGGTCAATATGCTTTTATGCTAAGTGGATATAAAAGTTTTAAGTATAAGTTTTAAGCATATTGAAAAGATTTTTATGTTTTTGGTTTATCCTAATCCCTAGTATACCTAACCGAAGTACCCCATGCGTGTATGATAAGATGAGGGGCGAAAGGAGTCACTAACTTGAGAGATATGAGTCAGTGTATCGCCCTCTGCACACATACAACAATATCGATTTGCTTGATGTTAAGGGGGGAATCGCGACCCTTGAGTCCCATATCGACGACTACACATGGTGAGAGTTCCCCAATTCTAGTGGCATGTACACGTATCATCACGAAGAATAAGTTTTCTTGAATTACCTTGTAAGGTAAGCTATAGAAAGAAAAGTATATAATTAGACGTGAAGTTTAGAAAATGATAAAGATTTATAATTTATGAAATTATTATTAAATTTTAAGCAGAAGTATTTGTATGCCAAGTTTATAGTTTTATCAGTTCAATATAAATGACTAGTTTTCAAAATTATTTTGGGAGGATACATATATTTAAAAAGCAATTATCTCAGTTTAAAAGTTACCCACCCACTGAGTTATAAAACTTACCACTATTTTTTTGTTTTGATAAAAATCCTCCCCAGATGTAGGTACGAGCAACCAAGTGGAAGGAACTCCATCGAACTCATAGATAGGCTAAAGATGTGACGCTACCGCACTAGTTCTTTCAGAATATCATGTATTTGCATAACTTTTTAGACTTGATGCACATTTTGTAAATATTATTTTGGAAGATACATTTATCCGTATACTTTTGTAAATATGTTTTAAAATCTTTTATACATTAGATTTTGTATAAGTTGTTGATTTTCAAGTTTACTTTAAATTTGAAAGCATGTTTGTGGATATTTGTGAAAAAACAAAAAAGGACCTGGAGCCCAGAAGTTGAGATGATGTGATTTTTAGAAGTGCACATGTTTTTATAAGTTTTTGCAGGATGAAAATTTTAGAAAAATAACCATTATACTGTCAAAATTTTTAAAAGTCCTGTTTTGCAAATGCTAATTTAAAAAGGAAAAGATTCTCACCCATTTCCATACTGAAATAAATTTCTAAAGAGTTTTAAAAGATTTTCAGTAAAAGTAAAAGGCTTAGCTTTTAGAAACTTTTCAATCGGAGCAAATCTCAACTGAAAGGCCACTGTAGGATAGTCAAGCTGACTGTCTAATTGTATAAGGAAAATGGGCCCATCATATGTGTCATATACATGTATAACACATTCTAGCATATACTTGGTTAGGCATATATTTCACAAGAGAAAAAATGTGTGATTGCATTATGGAATGTGTGATTGTAACGTGGAAATTACAAAAAATACCCATCTGAAAACGGTTAATTTTGTTTTTATCCCATATTTTAAACAATTTTTTTTAACCCCTGAAACAAATTAATTTTATTGTATACCCAAATTATCCATAATACCCCTACAAATTTTTACCCATAAATCCTTAACTATCATAATTTTTATTGAAAACCCACATGTGGAATTACGAAACAGACCCTACATATATATCAGGTCAAAAATGGATTACCGACCAAAAGCAAAACCAAAAACCGACGACCGATCGCGACCCGACGATGCACCACCACCATATTCCGGCCATAACAGCGACGTCTCCGACCTCTACAGAGGAGCTACGACCGCCGGCGACTAGTTGTTTAAGTAGAGGTATGGTTTTTTGTTTTGCGGTTCTATTTTTTGATTTTGATTTACGATGTTGAAATGTTTATGTAATATGGATGTTAGGTTATCAGTATTTGGGTTAGAGGAGGTTGGTTTGACTATTTTTGCAGTGATTTTGTGTTGAAAATGGTCGATTCCGACCATAGCAACATCGTCGAAATCGAATCGATTTTTCAAGTTCGATTTTTAGAGATCAATTTTTCGTGTTCGGTTTTTCAAGTTCGGTTTTTTGAGATTGGTTTTTCGTAATCTGTTTTTAAAGTTCGATTTTTCACTTCGGTTGTTTAAAAATTGGAAATGAAAAACTGAAGTGAAAAATCGATATGAAAAACCAAAGACCAAAGGTTTCCAGTTGAATAACCGAACTAAAAAATAGATGCACTGGGAAATCGATTTTTCATACACAGTAAAAAATTGAATCGGTTTTTAAGATATAGTAAAAAACCAATTTGGGTTTTTATTGTATCTAAAAAACCGAATTTTGCATTCTTAAAAACCGAAAATGAAAAACCGATATGAAAAACCGGAGACCAAAGGTTTCCAGTTGAATAACCGAACTAAAAAACCGATGCCCCGGGAAATCGGTTTTTCATACATCGTAGATATACTAAAAAACTGAATCGGTTTTTCAGATATAGTAAAAAACATATTTAGGTTTTTATTGTATCTGAAAAACTGAATTTTTTCATTCTGATACTGATAATAAGTTGCTGTTTTTTTTTTTTCCTACAAATTGATTTCAGATATAAATATAGTTTGAAAAATTTTCGAAGGATGTTAATGTAAACACACACATTGGTCAGAGGTTGGTTAATAAAATATTGGCTGTTTAGAGTAGAAGAAAGTTGTTCGATGAGTTCATAAGGGAGTGCCCATTTAGACATATTTTGAAGATTACCAACAATACCGCTGCTGGCTCCGTGATATTATGGGTTCTTATTAGAGAAGTGGTGGTGGGTGGACACATTGATGAAATGTAATTTGAGATTGGTGGGAGAACATATAAGTTTGGGAAGCATGAGTTTTTATTGATTACAGGACTTCATTTTGGGGGCATTGACAGCGAAATCTTTAATACAGTACAAAATGATTCGAACAATTTGCTATGGCGATGGTTTAATGGAGTGTTGTCGGATATAACCGCTTTTACCACGTTTCTTGAGGCAAGAAGCTATATGGACCGTAAAGGCAACGCGGTAATAAATGATGAAGAGCTTATCAAGTTAGCTAATTTAGGGATTGCTTTCAATCTCTTCATGGGGCAGGATGACAGGGCGAAGATTTCGCAATTTATGTGGATTGTAATTGAGAACACAAAGAGGTGGAACTCGTTCTCTTGGGGCATATTATGTTATAGTGTCCTGTTGCACTCTCTCCTACTGGCAGTGAATGAAGAGCGGATCAAAAACCCACCATCTAACATTAATATTTATGACTATATGTTGGCGTTTCAGATATAATTAATACCTTTAATATTTTATTGCTTTCTAATATAGTTATAAATATATTTTTTTGTTTATAGTTAGTTTTTTGTATTACAGTGGTGGTTGGTAGAATTATTCCCAGTGTTAAGAGAGAAAATATCGAAAAGCAACCCAAATTTCCAAATGATTTGCTAAGGTGTAAGAGACGCATCACTTAAAAGGACATCGAAAAATGCGAAAAGCCTTGATGATTTTCCTCATGTAAGTAGCAAACGTAAACTAACTTGGTTTAAATTAATTATTTGCTTTAACTATCCTTATTTATATAAAGTATACCAGTATAGTATAACTATATATATGTATATAATGCAGATAGTTGACATTGTGCAAATCCTTGAGCCTACCGATGCAGAAAGAAACACTGATTATTGGAAATCTTTCAATCCAAATTATTTGGTTACGACTGAAGTATACAAATTTGGCGACGAAGAGAGTGAGAGTGACAAGGTAAATGATGATGGTGGTGGTGATGGTGATGGTAATGGTTATAGTGGTGGTGGTGGTGATGATGATGGTGTAGGGGGACATGATCTGATGGAGGGTGGAAAGGATGATGTAATAGTTGAGGGTGATAATGATGTTGAGGGTGACTCTGTTGCAAATGAAGATGTCACAAGCGTGCAATCAGAATCAGAGGAAATCTTTTCAGAGTTTCAAACAAAAAACGAGCACGATGTTCCAAACGTCCATCCTGAGGTATAAATCAAATTATTTATATGATTATTCAGTGAATATCTATTGTAGTAAATGCAAAAGAGTTTGACATTATTGAGTGGTAGTATGGGGTCGGATAGAGAGGCGGAGTCTCTAAATATGATAGACGAAGTGTAATAATTTCTTTTATGCAGGTTATATTTCCTTGGATACTTAAAAAGTGGGGGGATTCTGTCAAAATTTTTTATAATTATGTTCACTATGTAAAATGATGCATATGATTATTTTTTACAGTTGAAGCGGTTGTTTGAGTACATTATAGATTTACAAAAGGTTACTCATAAGAAATTAAGTAGGATGAAAAAGAGGCAGAAGACAACTTTGAAGCTCGTTGGGGACATTGATGGGAGACTGAGACGGGTGGAAGAGCATTTACAGCTTCCTACATTTTCGGCTGGTGTCCATGATCCAGATGACGATGATAATGACAACAACGATCATGATGGTGGGAGCTTTGTCCCAAAGGAGCACATATATGGCCCGTCACTGGTACCAAAAGCACCACCAATACCACCAGCACTACATCAGGACGAGAGGGTCTGTCAAACACCTGTCCATAAGGATAAGGGGGTCCATCAGCCACCTATTGATACGGGCTCATCAGTCAACCATCAGGAGATTGAGGAGGTCCTTTAGTCATAGGATGTTCATCAGTCACCCTATGTCCCAAAGGAGCAGGAGATATAGTCTGACATTCATAAGGACTTAGGAGGTGTATCAGATGTAGAGGCTGAGCATTGTCATGATCAGGTAGACAAAGTATATATAGTGTGTTACAATTTAACATATAATTGTAAATCTACAAATCATGTATTTATTTTGCTTAAAGTTGCAGGAAGAGGGCATCCAAGAAAGGGGCAAACGAAAGATGAAGCCAGCTGTACCTCTATGGATGCCATACACGGATCCTGGACCAATGAAAAAGAAAAAGAAAATGAGCTAACAACAAGTCGAGGAGGTAGCGGAGTCTGTAGACCCCTATGAGGCGGTGTATACTGAATACAAAGCTTCAACATCTTTGGACCTCAAGTAATCCAAAAAAACATAATTATCCTTCTATGCGCGATATACATTATCTTCTGAATTGCATGAATGATTACATTTTTATTTTGTTAGGCGTGCGGTTCATCATTGTGGGTGGTGTGTGATACCGACTATACTGGTCAACTTCGAGAACAAAAACATGTGGTTGACTAGTGAGCATATCGACACGTATTTGATGTGCCTGCGAAATAAATGGTGGAATAAGGATGAGGATACTAGATATGTTGTCCACGATAGTTCTTTATTTGTAAGTAAATCTGTTACTCATGCATTTACAATTTTATTTCATATGTCCCTGAAGTTAACTAACATGTTTAATTACCATGCAGGCTTTTATGACAATACATTATAATCAGCAATACGTCAGGAAAGGTGAAAAATTGGATCCGGCTACCGCTGTGGTGCCCTCTGAATGACATGTATTCGGATGCGGACAGATAGACGCATCAGTCCCGTGGTGGGGTGTTGACAATGTAATGTTGTGTGCGAAGATTACTATTTATTATTTGATCATTATTTATAGTATTATAGTACTAACGTCTTCAATCTGCAGGTGCTACTACCGTGTAGTCTGAATCAAGATCACTGGGTCCTCTGTCAAGTGTGCCTCAGAAAGCAAAAAATTTTAATATATGATCCCATGGCAAATGTTAACGTAGCGGAACGGCTTAAGTCACTTAAGCCGCTAGTATGTTTCATGCCCATCCTATTGCGGTTCATAGGCTTTTATGAGAAAACCCAGATAGATATGCCTCTCGTAAAGGAGTGGTGGATAGTTGAGCGTTTGGATAGATCAATTGTGCCCCAGCAACCCGATTGGCGAGTACATGTATAACTAAATTAAATTAATTAATATATTTATGTATTTATGTTGTTTTAATACTTAATTTATTTATTTATGACACAAGACGAGTTGTGGAGCATATGTCACCATGTACGTACGCGACCTTTTGCAGTTCAAAGAGAGTAAATGGAAATCCAGAAAACTCGACGTACCTACAGATGCCATCGCTCTGAGGGCAGAGATTGCCCGAGATATATATATATATATATATATATGACCCCTATGTATAAAGTAAATAAATTTGAAAAATGGACAGTAGACTCTGATGGGGATGTTGTATATAAGTAAATTTATGGCAAGGAAAATTTATATTTTCATCATTTATTTGAAGTATAAATTCGAATTATAGAGATTTACAATGCTGAAAAATCGACTGCCTGAAAAATCGAAATCGGTTTTTAGGCAATCTGAAAACCGAAAATGGCATTATCGGTTTTTCAGGCTGCCTGAAAAATCGAAAATGCCATTTTCGGTTTCTCATGCTCTATGAGAAACTAAAAATGCCCTTTTCGATTTTTCAAACAGCCTGAAAAATGGTTTTTCAGCCAACCTGAAAAACCGAATTCGGTTTTACAAACAATTCCCCCTTTGATAAGTTGACAACTGAGGTATTTAAAACAAATAATTTTTTTAAAATATTGTGTATATATACACAAATTTATTTTATTGCTTACTAATGCCTTTAATAAATAATATATATTTAATTACATATCTTATTTACATAACTTAAAGTATTATATCCCAAAATAAATTTTATAAGTAAATTTTGTGAATGTCATATATAGTTACAGTCATTCTGGTTGCAAATCATTTCCTAAATAAATTTACTTATACCTAATTTACTAATACCTTTTTTAAATAATATATATTTAATTATATTTTGTAGAAGAATGTCATACCTTTTGTAGAAGAATGGACGGTTTTTAATTGATATTTTGTTGTGTATGTGTTGAAATTAATTGATATTTTGTTGAAATTAATTATTAGTGTATGTGTTTAGATTATTCCTTAGTGTATGTGTTTTGTAGAAGAATGAAATTAATTATTAGTGCATTTTACTTACTAAATTAATTTCTATCAGATCAATTATCCGCCCTTTAAGGTCATTTTGATGCGTCAAATTGAATTCAACTATTTATAACACTTGAACTCAAACTAAACTAAATTTTAGTTTTTTTTTTTTTTTTTTTCAATTACCTTCTATTCAAATAAAATAATTTTAGTATATGATCTTTATTAATACTTAATTTGCATAAAAAAAAAAATGTTGAAAATCTAAACCCTAAATTAAACAAGAAATGGTAGTATTATTTAGTCTTACCCTTTTGGTAGGATTCATTAGTTTTTATACTATCACCAAGCATAAAATGATACTAGAATTTGTTCGATTCAACCTAAATATTATAGATTCTAAATAAAATAAAAGATTTGTTGCATATTTATTTCAGCCATTTTGTTACTTCAATGATTTTACGTATAAACATTCCAGTCAATCTAAAATCAATGATTCGATTGGTTCGTACAATAAAAATAAAAAAATCAATCATCAAATTCAATAAATCAATAAGCCAATCATTCACTCAGTCCATACAATAAATTTGGATCAATCAAAATTTACGTATTAATCAATAAAAAAAGAAAAAAATCAATAAATCAATGTTACTGTATAAATTTTCATCAGTTTTCTACTATGCCTGAATACTCGAAATCAGTTTTTCAGCCAATGTGGAAAATCGAAATCGGTTTTTGATAGATACTGAAAAACTGATTTCACTGACCAAAGAAAACCGATTTCAGCCACTAGTGAAAAACCGGTGCTGGTGTTTCAGTGTCAATAGAAAACCAATCGGGTTTTTATGGCCCCTTGAAAATCGATACCGATTTTTAATGGATACTAAAAACCGATTCATGAAACCTGTAATTGAAGAAGCAATGTTAACAAGTACTATACTTCATTGATTAAGTTTCATGTCATCTGATCTATATATATTTCATGATATCAATGATAATACATTACGAATAAAGGAACCTATCATTCATTCATTCATTAAAAACTAAAATAAATAACGAATCTGATTATAATATATCAATTTAACAAAATGAGTTAAAATATACATGAAACAGAAGTTCAATGCCAATGTCTACTCATTGTTTTCATCATTATCCACTTCTGGATTTGGAGTAGGAAAGCGTATGGGACATCGACATTGGTTGTGTCCAGTCTCATGACACAAGCGGCATCTTTGGGACAATGGGGCATTCTCATTAACATTTGTGCTCGTGCCAGCTTCTGCATTTATAGCTGCGCTCATCCTTCCATTGATAGAAGTAGGGGGGTTAAGGCAACGAAGACGGTTGTGCCCCCTCTGACCACATTTTCTACACTTTTTTCTACGACGATCTTCTCCAACTGAAGGAATCTGAACCTCTTTTGGCCTACCTGGTTGTCTTTTCCTTATGGGCGATAGTACAACCATACTTCTAACTTTTGCATAAACATTCCAACTGGCTAATTTAGGGACTAGATTGATCGGACTTGCATATGTAGCTTTTAACCATTTTGTGCAATAATACTGACTGCAAAATGTATCACAACTCACTCCCTTGAACCTATACAAATATGAAAAAACCCAAATTTAGGTATCATGATATGACATAAAAAATCGAAAGCAACAACGTACAATTACCATACCTAGCCACAACACAGACATGAACACATGGCAACTGATCTAGATTCCACTGCTTACACGTACATGTATGCTCTTGAATATTAGCCATCGCATCTCCTTTGCTATGATGCATGACACTGTACGTGAACGGTTCTATGATGGGATGGACACTACCTTCCGATGATAGATCTTTTGCCAACACGATACAATCGTACGCAGCGGTGGTAACATAAGTTGTCAGCTTCTCAGCAGCAACACATCTATTATTAAACTATCTCTGCAACACATTTCTTATATATTCATGTGCAGTTGTTATTGGCAAACGGTGTGCTTGCATCATAAATTTGTTAAGCGACTCTGCAGTGTTGGTGGTCATCATTTCATATCTTCTTTTTGGACAATATGATCTTGACCACCTACTCACCCCAGCCTTAACCAAAGTTCCATTTGTCCTCGGATGTAACACCCGCATTTCTTCCAATATTTTGTTGCATTCCTTAGGCATATAACAGTATACTGCATTGTAAAATGCATTTTCCATATCCGAATGCTTTTTACAATGTTGTTTAAGGTTTTGCTATAGATAAAAAAAAAATAACACGTGTGGGACGGAAGGAAAAACTGCTTTTATCATATTTGATATGCATTTATGACGATCGGATACAATAAGCAAATCGTCAGACACGCTAATCGCCAATCACAATTTTTTTAAAAACCAAGTCCATGAACAATTTGAGCAAATCCATAAGCAATGAGATAAATCATTTCCTCTCTATCTTTGCATGCAGCGAAAAAAATCACTCCTTTATATTCACCTTTCAAATGAGTTGCATCAATAGCAACAACCGGTCTCATATAAGATCGAAAACCCTCAATGGAAGCTCCAAGTGCAACGAATGAATACAAGAACCTGTTGTTTTCATCTCTCTCAATTGTCGTCATTGTGCCAAGGTTTGCTAACTTTAACATTTCAAAGTATGATGGAAGCTGTTGATATGACTCATCCGCTTGTCCATATGCTAGTTTCTTTGCATATTATAAAGCCTTCCAACCTTTGCTATACAAGATCTGAACTCCATACTTCTCCAGTATTTCTTCAATCAAACGATTAGGTGTATAAATATCTCTCCCCACTTTTCCTGCATATAATTTCCCGATGACACGTGTGCTCCGCCTCATACTTCAACACAAACTATAGAGCTACATGTTTTATCTTTGCAATTGGCCTCAAATTGCTCAGTGTCTGAACGTCTAACCCGATATTCAAACTCGCTTTTAAAGCATATTCTCTAATAGCTATGCTCATTTCTACTTTACTATTAAAGAATGATCCCTTATACAATGAACCACGTTGGTAGACGGTTGACGTAGCATTTGAAGTAGTCTCAATATCGCCCAGTTTAACACCAGGAACAATCCAGTATGATTGTAAAGGATTGTTCTCAAATTATAAATTTGAAAATCTTATTTTTGGAAACTCTTCTTCTTCTTCAGAGACATCATCAAATTGAGTTTCTTCATTGTCCCTATCTTCACTTTCCTCTTCGTCACTATCCCGTATCCCATTACCATTATCATTTATGTCCTAATCTTTATCATTAGTACCATAATTCATATAGTCATCGTTAACGTCGGAAATACGACTTTCTGTAGATGTAAATGGAGTCACAACAGTATCAACCTGATTGCTCCCAATACCTGAGGTAAGGTAAAAATGACTTTCAACCATATGGGGTTTTACAGTTCTTGACATATTCGGCTCGTCACGTCTTCTGTCTGGTATTGAGTCGGTGACAATCGGATGAACGATAAACCTACTAACCTCAGCTCCAAAATTTTTCACAATCTTATCTACATAAATCTCGTTAACATCAATATTTTTTATCGCCATCAAACCAACAACACCAAGATCGGACATGATGCGGATATTTTTAAGTTGACCACTTGTCGCATTTTATAGTAAATAATGTATACGGATATCCCACATTCTTCTATCAATACCAGCCTCTCTGTACACAACATCCACTAATGATGAAAAACTACTATTTTTGTGCACCCCACACATGATCGACTCCCCTCTAATGTAATTATATCCATTCCACTCTCCATCAAAATTGATTACAATCGTCTCTTAAGCCATTCCTGTAACGTTCAAATAAAATAATATTATTAATAAATTAAACATTTCAATAAGACAACATTACAAAAAAACAATCTTATCTAATCAAATTTAACACTATAAATTAATACCCAGCATCAACAACTCAAGAAATATCATAATTATGCTAACAATGCGTTCAGTTTTTAATTGAACCTTCACTGTTGAAACCAGTTTTTTGCTCAACTAAAATGCATTGATTGTACACTCACAATACTCTCCACTCAAATATAATCAAATAAAACAATCATATTTCACAGCATTCCAAACACAAATATAGAAGTCACTAAAAAAATTGTTAATTTCGGGTTTTTAAGGTATCGATTTTTCACAGGTATTCTATCGGTTTTTCAGTGACTGAAAAACTGATTTCGGTTTTTAGTCACTAAAAACCGTAATTGATTTTTCAGTAACTTAAAAACCAATACCAGTTTTTTAGTGATTGAAAAACCAATGGGCCTCTTCACTCGAGTTTTCAGTGCATGAAAAACCAATTATTAGTCGTAAAAAACCGATTTTGTCGCAGATTTGGCAGTTTCCGTCGCAGATCACAATTAGCAAAACCATCACAGCCAATACATTCTTATAGTCTTTTAGCATGTAAACATGAACAAAATAATCCAAAAACTGACCGAAAAAACATATATATATTACCTTTTACACTTAAATACTTCAAAAATCTTCTAATCTTTCAATGGATGAAGCTTGAACATTAAAAAACCTTCAATGGTTATTGTAAGGAAGAAGAAGAAGAGGAAATATGGTGTCAATGGTAAATCAAATCTCAGAAACCATTAATGAGGAAGGATCGAGAAGAGAAAATATAGAGGATATTGTGAGGAAGAAGAAGGTAAGTTTCGTAATTTCAATATTGGGTATTTGGGTAATAGAAACTTAAGGGTATTTTCGTAATCTTGAGTATACAATGAAAATAATTTGTTTGAGAGGTCAAAAACAAATTTTATTAAAAATCTGGGTAAAAACAAAAATTTCCTTTTCATTTGGATAAAAACTATAAATTTCCCAATATGTTATTATAATTAAATATGTGTTATTATAATAAGTAAATGCGATCACATTTACTAATTCACTAATTATGATTGCATTTATTGATTGTAATTACAATTATCGAGACTTTTTAAGCTAGGACTCTAACGCACAACCCAGATATCTACTCCCAATAGGCTAGAGAGGCTACCTATGCAAAGGTAAAGATGGGAAAATTACACACATACTGGTGGGCTTTTAGACACTACTGCTACTCAAACCTGCCACTTAGTTTATAGAGAACAGTTCAAATCTTTACAATAGGTAGGAGAGGGCTACCCATATAAACATAAATGTGGGAAAATTACACATACATTTGTTAGAGTTTAGACATTACTACTACTCGAAGCTGTCACTTAGCTCATAGAAAAGTAAAGACAGATGAGAGTGATGCCATTGCACCAGTGCACTTAAGAATAATAATTATTTTATTTTCTATACAATATGGACCACATATTATTTGATGTTTACCCTCTCAGACCATGGACTGATGGAGTATCGGTTGGAGTAATTTGTTGAATACATTGAAACCGAGGGTATTCAGCCACTATTTAGTAAACTAAGGGGATTTTTTTTAAATTAATTATATCCTTATATATGAGTAATGGAAAAGCCACTTATTATTATTATTATTTAAATAGTTCTTATCAACTTTCTTGCATTAATATAATAGTAGAACCACAACGTATCGTTAAGATATTTATATGTAAAAAATCCCCTGAACAAACATAAAAAAGACAAAAGAAAAATGATTGATTAGATATTACTATGTTCTGCATATAGAACGAATTTGCGCCATCGTAGATGTGTTAAAACAAATCTACATAAGACAGTTCAAATATGATTCAAGTCACTCTCATATGTTCTATTACAAAAATGTTTATTTAAATATTTCAAAAAAAAATGTTTATTTAAAAAGCCCTAGAATTTATTATTATTATTTTTTTTTTTTTTTTGTACTTGTTATGGGTATTTTCGGATTCCTCAAATGGGCTGACAAAGACCCATCAAGATAGTGGCCCAAGCCACCAAGACCAGGTATGAAGCACTATTCATCAGCTCGCGAGATCGCTCCAGTAGTCAACGAGATCGAGTCCGTGAAGGGACTAGCGAAGACAAGGTCAGACGCCGATTGCCTTCTTAACGACGTTGAGGTCGCATACCGGTCATTGCGACGTCGAGATCGTCAGGCCGGATCGAAGTCAAGATCGTCACGACGAAGCTTCAGTCCGCTTTCTTCCCCAGTTCGCCCAGTTTCAGTGCAAGACAGTAAAATGGCGTGTCTTGCACGATAAGTAAGGGTTTCTCACCTAATGACAGCTTAATTTCGGGAAATCTCACCAAACCAGCATGGGTTAGCAGTCGGCCCAGCGTAAAGCCAGAGTTGACCTGGCACAAGTCAGAGGCATTAAATACATTTCAGCAGCATTAATTACGACAAGATTAGTCCTTTTTTGTCTGTTTATTCCATCTGTAGCCTCATCTCCTCTATAAATAGAGGAGGGCATTTATTGTTAAGGATCCAGAAAAATTGAGTGCTGTTATTCTGTCGAAATATAGAGAGAGCAAACACCTTAGAGAGAGATTGCCATTAATAACAGAGACAGTGGACGTAGGCACTTCTAAAAAGGCCGAACCACTTTAAACTTTGTGTGTTCTTTTTGCTTTCTTCTCCTCTTCTTTGCCATTATTGGGTCTGTTTGTTGCAGGTCTCCTTATCTGTGCGGCATTGGGCTCAAGAATCTGGTTGGCTGGTTTACCACGTCAACATTTTGGCGCTAGAAGGAGGGCCCAACTGCAAATGGAGCTCTGCAATCGCCATGGCAAAGGGGAGGACGACTAGGAATTCTGTGGACGCCGTGCATGACCTGGCCCGACGTCAGGAGAGGTTGGAAACTACAATGGCGCAGATTGCGGATACGTTGAGAACGCTGGTGCGAGGTCATGATCAGAATGTTCCTAGGACGACAGTGATCCCACCGCCCGGAGCAGAGGTCGCAAGGGGGGTGCATATTCCAGAAGGATCCATTCATTCATCGAACAGACGTCCTGAAGCCCGGAGTCAGTGAGCTCGGGAGAATGGGGATGCAGCTCGGCCTTCTGACTTGAGAATAAGGATCAGCCAGGACGGTCATAGGCGGGTTGAAATGAGCGATGGGCATCCCCGAGTTTCAATTCATAGGAGTGAGAACGAGTTGAGGCGAGGCCAGGAGGACCGGCATAGGAAAAATGAGAACTACGAGGTAGGCCAAGGACACAAAAGGCATGATCAGCGCTCTGTCGTCGAAGGAGCCAAAGTAGTGGGAGATCCCCTGTGAGACAGCTCGGGGCTCGAAACCCAATCATTGAACAGCTCCTGAAGAGAATGCAACAGCTCGAAGCGCGACCTGGAGCTCAGATAGTGGGGGAGCGATGTGAAGACAGAAGTCCTTTCACAGCGGAGATAGATCGGGAACCGCTCCCTGCCAGGTTCAAAATCCCTGACATCCTGAAGTATAATGGAGACTCGGATCCGTATGATCACCTGGACGCCTTCAACGTTCAGATGAACTTGCAAACTTCCAGTTCGCTGGTGAAGTGTCGTGTTTTCCCAGCGACGTTCGGAGAAATACCGCGAACTTGGCTCAGAAACCTTCCACCTCGCAGCATTAGCAGCTGGGAAGAGTGCCAGCAGAAGTTTCTCGATCAGTATAAGGCCTTGAAGAGACAGCTTGCTCCGGCCTGTCACCTCGCAACAATTTTCCAGCGATCAGGGGAATCGCTAAAGGAGTACATCGGCCGATTTAGAAGCGAGGTCAACAATGTAGAAAGCCCGTCTGATGAGGGAATCTTAAATGCTATCTCATCGAGACTTCGGAAGGACGGCAAGCTCTATGAGAGCATCTACAAGATGCCTGTGAAAAACCTGGGTGAGTTTTATGAGCGAGCTAATAGGGAGATCAGATGGGAAGAATCTTTCAGCTCGAGGAAGGCTGGTCACCCAAAGAATGAGGCAAGTGGATCCCATCAGGGAGAAGAGGGATCAGGGCGGCAATGAAGATAGAAGGAATCGATCTAACAACCAGGTGGCGAAACGAGCTAAGAAGGAGCCCGTAAGAAATCGTTCTCCACCTCGGAGCCACTTCCACCGTTACAGCACCCTATCGGACAGACAGGACAGGATTTTCCAGACTGAGAAGCATAGGGTGAACTTCGGGAGACCAAGCCCTTCCAATGTTCCCGGTAAGTTCAAGAACTCTCGCAAATATTGTGCCTATCATCAGGAGGTCGGGCACAATACATCTGACTGTTAGGATCTCAAGGACGCTATAGAAGAATTGATTAGAAATGGCCGGTTGAAAGAATATGTGGTGCAGCCCGGCCAGGAGAGGTCCCAGAATCAGCATCCTCGTAGAGATCATCAGCCCGCGCAGAAGAGCCAGCAAAGTCAAGGGCAGGAGGACGATCTGACGGTAAAAATTATCTACACCATTCACGGCGGTCCCCACATCGTCGGATCCTCCAATAAGTCTCATGAGCGGTATGTTCGGGAAGCAAATCACGTCCACCCTGTAGGACGGGGTGATAAGAAAAGGCCAGCAAAGAAGGCCAGAATGACTTCGGAGGACATTGTTGTTACTAAGGAAGATGCGAGCGAAGTGAATATCCCCATAATGACGCCCTTGTCATCAGGGCGAGAATCAGCAATGCCGAGGTCCTAAGGATCATGATCGACATAGGTAGCTCGGTGAACGTCATGTACAAAGAATGTTATGATTAGCTCGGGTTGGGAGCTAATCAGTTGAAGCCATCTCCGGAGCCTCTCTACTGCTTCACCGGGGACGCCGTCATCCCAATGGGCCAAGTAAGACTTCCGCTTTCAATAGGAGATCCAGCTCGCCAAGCAACTACTCTAGCGGACTTCCTCATCGTCAATGGGCCGTCTACTTACAATGTGGTTTTAGGGAGGCCCGCGATGAACGATCTGGACATGGTCGTGTCAACCAAAGCTCTCACAATCAAGTTTCCAACGGCCAGCGGAGTGGGAGTAGTGCGAGGTGAGCAATACGCGGCGAGACGTTGTTATGTGAAGGCCGTAAAGATTGGGGTGGCGTGTAAGCGAGTTAATATGGTGGCTGGGGGAAAGCCAAGTGAAGTAAGTAAAGAAGGTTTCGATCGCGACCTTGATCCTCGCAAGGTGGACGAGGATGGGACATCGGGTCCAGTTGACGAGCTAGAATCAGTACAAGTCAGCAAGGAAGAGCCTGGAAGATGTCTCAGTGTGGGGCAAAGTCTAACTCCGGATGTAAAAAGTCAGCTTGTTGAATTCCTCAGGGAGAATGCAGATGTCTTCGCATGGAGTCACGAAGACATGGTTGGGATCGACCCGGAAGTCATGTCGCACAGGTTGAATATAGACCCTCGTTGCAGACCAGTCCGTCAGAAGCGGAGGCCGTTGAACAAGGAGCGATCTGATGCCATCAAAGAAGAAGTTGACAAGCTGCTCGCTAACAATTTCATCAGACCGGTCCAATATCCGCTTTGGCTGGCCAACCCTGTGCTTGTGAAGAAGAAGAACGGGAAGTGAAGGACGTGCATTGATTTTACCGATCTCAATAAGGCGTGCCCAAAGGACAGTTTTCCTCTTCCTAGAATTGATCAACTGGTGGATGCGACTGCTGGTCACCAGTTGCTGAGTTTCATGGATGCGTATTCAGGATACAACCAAATCCCCATGAGCCCGCGGGATGAAGAGCATACCTCTTTCATTACAGATAGAGGCCTTTATTGTTACAAGGTGATGCCTTTCGGCCTCAAGAACACGGGAGCGACCTATCAAAGGCTCGTCAACAAGATGTTTGAAAAGCAGATCGACAGGACAATGGAGGTGTATGTGGATGATATGCTGGTCAAGTCAAAACAGGCAGAATTTCATGTTGACGACCTGGTAGAAACATTTCAAATCCTGAAGAGTTATCGGATGAAGCTCAATCCGCTGAAGTGTGCATTCGGAGTGGCGTCTGGGAAGTTTCTGGGTTTCATGGTGAATGAAAGGGGGATCGAGGCCAATCCGGAGAAAATTCAGGCCTTAGTCAACATGAGGTCTCCCAGAAAGGTCAAAGAAGTCCAGAGTCTTACAGGTTAGGTCGTGGCGCTAAGTAGATTCATCTCGAAGGTGACTGACAAATGTATCCCATTCTTTGATGTGCTGAAAAGGGTAAAAGACTTCGAATGGACGGAGCAGTACGAGCAGGCCTTCCAGCAGCTGAAGGAGTATCTAGGTCGGGCTCCGCTGCTGTCAAAACCTGTAGAAGGGGAGAAGCTCATCCTTTACTTGGGGGTATCTGACAGCACCCTTAGTGCGGCCCTGGTGCGAGAAGAAGACAGGACGCAGCTCCCTGCATATTATATCAGCAAGAGGCTATCGGATGCGGAGACGAGGTATTCCCAGATAGAGAAGCTTGCTGATTGCTTGGTGACCACATCCAGAAAGCTGCGCCCTTATTTTCACGCCCACAAGATTGAAGTCCCAACTCGGTATCCCCTGAAGCAGATTTTCCAGACTTCGGACACTTCAGGTCGTTTATTGAAATGGGCAGTCGAGTTGGCCCAGTTTGACATCGAGTACGTCCTCAGACCCTCCATCAAAGCTCAAGCCCTGGCAGACTTCATTGCAGAATTTACAGGAGCTCCAGAAGAAGGAGCTGGGCCATCAGAAAAGCCAATGTGGGAGTAGTATGTCGATGGCTCATCGAGCGAGCTGAAAGCGGGGGCAGGGATACTGCTCATCAGTCCGGAAGGGCACAAGATCTACTATTCTCTGAAGTTTGGATTCAAGGCAACCAATAACGAAGCTGAGTATGAAGCACTCATAGCGGGGTTGAAGCTCGCTAAGGAGATGCGAGCAGATCAGGTGAGAATATTTAGTGACTCACAGCTCGTTGTATACCAGGTGAAGGGGGAGTATCGGACTCGGACATCGAATACAGCTGCATATCTTGAGAAGGTGCAAGAGTTGCTTAGGGCGTTTCAGAGGTACGAAGTAAACCAGATCCCACGAGCTCAAAATGCACATGCTGATGCTCTAGCTCACTTAGCCACTACCCAAGTGGCGGAAGACCTGAAACCTGTGCCGGTCGAGCTCTTGCCAGTACCAAGCATCCAGAGAGGAGAAACGATGATGGCCCTGGTGGTGGCCGAAGACTCGTGGATGAGGCCGTTGGTTGATTATCTGCAGAACGGGATTCTCCCCGAAGACAAGAATGAAGCTCGCCAATTGAAGGCGCGATCTGCGCGCTACTGCATTTATGATGATCTATTGTATAAAAGGGGTTTCTCAGCCCCTCTTTTGCGATGTATAGATGGGGCGGACTGCGAAAAGGTGTTGAGCGATATGCACTCGGGACATTGTGGAAACCACTCCGGTGGACTCGCTCTGGCTCAGAGAGCGTTGAGGCAGGGATTCTACTGGCTAACAATGAAGAAGGACGCTATCGCCTTGGTAAGAAAATGTAACAAGTGTCAAAGGTTCGCTAAGTTTCCACGAGCTCCTCCAGCACTCCTGCAGTAGATGGTGAGTCCGTGGCCATTCGCGATCTGGGGGATAGACTTGATTGGGCCCCTGCCAACAACCCGTGGAAATTGCAAGCACGCCGTGGTCGCAGTTGATTATTTTACGAAGTGGGCGGAAGCAAAGGAGTTGGCCGACATCTCCACCTCGAAGATAATCAAATTTATGTGGGGCAACATCATCAGCAGGTTCGGAGTACCGCAGCAGGTGATAACAGATAACGGAACCCAGTTCAGCAGCGAGCAGTTCATCGATTTCTATGACGAGCTCGGAATCACCAAAAGCTTCTCGGCAGTAGATCATCCTCAGGCCAACGGACAGGTTGAAGCCGTGAACAAGATCATAAAGCAGATCCTGAAGACGAAGCTAGAAGCACGGAAAGGGGCGTGGGTGGACGAGCTACCAAAGGTATTATGGGCCTACCGAACTACAGCTCGCAGTACGACTCAGGAGACGCCCTTCTCAATGGTTTACGGGTGCGAAGCTATGATTCCTGCAGAATTTGAGGTGACAACGCATCGGAGAGCCGCCTTCAACATCGAAGACAATGATCAATTGCTCGCTTGCGGTCTTGACCTCGTGGAAGAATTGCGAGATGAAGCTCAGCTAAGAGTAGCAGTTTATCAACAACGGGTTGCCAGGTACTACAACAAGAGAGTCCGCGCTCGTCGCTACAATGTCGGGGACCTGGTATTGAGGCTTATTCTACCCGCAGCTCGGAACTCAAGCGAAGGAACTCTGGGACCGAGCTGGGAAGGACCCTACATCGTTCAAAAAGATCTGGGGAATGGTGCCTACCACCTCAGCAATATGGATGGAACTGAAGTCCTACGAGCATGGAACGCCGAGAAGCTTCGACCGTACTTCGTGTAATGTATTCAGGTCAAAATTATCTGTTTTAAATGTAACTTTGTGACATTTTGTCTATATATGTGAATATATTCAAGCAGATTTGCACGACTTCTCGAGAATATTTTGTCTCCATTTTTGCTTGTGTTGGTCCCCGCCAATCGACAAAGTCCTGGACGGAAACGTCGCGTCCTGGGAGCTTGTAACGCTCTACTTGGGGCGACGTTCTCCTGTGGACTCACCAATCAATAAAGTCCTGGACGAAGCCGTCGCGCCCTGGGAGCTCGCTACGCTCTACTTGGGGCGACGTTCTCCTGTGAACTCGTCAATCAACCACGACCGGAAACGTCGCGTCCTGGGAGCTCGTTACGCTCTACTTGGGGCAATGTTCTCCTGTGGACTCTTCAATCAACCAAGTCCTGGACGAAAACGTCGCGTCCTGAGAGCTCGCAACGCTCTACTTGGGGCAACATTCTCCTGTGGACTCGTCAAACAGCCACGACCGGAAACGTCACGTCCTGGGAGCTTGCAACGCTCTACTTGGGGCAACGTTCTCCTGCGGACTCTTTAATCGACAAAGTCTTGGACGGAGCCGTCGCGCCCTGGGAGCTCACTAAGCTCTACTTGGGGCGACGTTCTTCTGTGGACTCGTCAATCAACCACGACCGAAAACGTCGCGTCCTGGGAGCTCGCTACGCTCTACTTGGGGCGACGTTCTCCTGTGGACTCTTCAATCAACCAAGTCCTAGACGGAAACGTCGCGTCCTGGGAGCTCGCAACGCTCTACTTGGGGCGACGTTCTCCTGTGGACTCGTCAATCAACCACGACCGGAAACGTCGCGTCCTGGGAGCTCGCTACGCTCTACTTAGGGCGATGTTCTCCTGTGGACTCGTCAATCAACCACGACCGAAAACGTTGCGTCCTGGGAGCTCGCAAAGCTCTACTTGGGGTGACGTTCTCCTGTGGACTCTTCAATCAACCAAGTCTTGGACGGAGCCGTCACGCCCTGGGAGCTCGCTACGCTCTACTTGGGGCGAAGTTCTCCTGTGGACTCGTCAAACAACCACGTCCGGAGCCGTCGCTTCCTGGGAGCTCGCTACGCTCTACTTGGGGCGACGTTCTCCTGTGGACTCGGATAAAAAGCGCTATACAACTACCTTGCTATCACATCAACAATCATAGACATCATCTAATAAGGGTATTCAGATCGCACAAATAAAAGACGAAACGAGAAGCATGATTCAAATTGAAAATCCTTCATCATAATTCAAATATTACAAGTAAATTCAAATATTACATCAAGAGAGGAAAGTTCAACAAAAATAAAGTAGTTTATACAAAAAATGCTAAGCCTGCGAGCTTGGGGGGTCCTGGGCGTCCTGGGGGGTCGAGCTTGTGGTTGCTTGATCGCCTACGACCTCACGGGAGACGTTCTCTGCAAGCATTGGCGAAGCTTCTTGGGTTTGGTCCTGCTCTGCTTCCGTTGCGGCCCGAGCTTCCTCAGCATAGAACTCGACGTCCTTCATGGCCTCATCTCCGAAGATAGAATAATCTATCTTAGGATGATGCGTCCATAAGGTGTACATAATGTTCTGCTCGGTCTCCGCCCTGATCTCCTCAGCCCGAGCTTCGGCAGCAGCCAATGCCTCCTCAACCCGAGCTTCGGCAGCAGCCAATGCCTCCTTGAGCTTGGTAATCTCCTCAGTGTGTTGCTCCGCAGCGGTCTTCAGCTCCCTTTCCCTATCATCCACTAGGGTCTTGGTCGTTTCGAGCTGAGAGTTAAGACTATCGTTGATCTTCTGAAACCTGCTCTTCTCCTCGGCCCAAGTGGTCTCGGCCCGAAGACGGGCGACCTCAGTAGAGTTGGATCTACTCTGAAAGATCTCACATTCGCCCCTGGCCACTGCGAGGTCGGTTTCGCGTTCTGCCAAGGTCTCCTCGAGCTTTCCCATGGCGGCCTTGAGCTCGTCTTTTTCTTCTTCATTCCTCAGCCTGACCTCCAGCACCTTAGCCATTGCCATCGCGCCCTACACAAAAAAAGCGATGAGGAAAAAGAAACCGAAAGAAGTAAGAGATAAAACTGGAAAGGGGATTCTACCTTGACCGTCTCACGCATCGCCCAGGAGACTAGATTCGTCCCCTGGCTTTTCGGACCGTCCAGAAACTTGGCAGAACTGCCCAAAAAGCCAGGAACTTGATCGATCATAAGATCGAAGTACTTCAGCCCGGGGACGTCTCCAACAGGTTGTTCCGGGGTTCCCTCGTGCGGAGGTTCCTGAGACTTGGAAACAACCTGCTTCCCCTTCTCCATTGCGGTCTTCTTAGTAGGGGGAAGTTTGCCAGGGACGTCCTGATCCTTCCTCTTCGATCCTTGTTGGGCTGCGACCTGTTTGCCCTTTCCGACGGCGGCGGCCTCTTTGCCCACAGGAGTCTTCTGAGACACGGGCTGTACGACCTTGGGGGCTAGAGATTCAGCCGTGCTCGCGGCCTGATGCCCTTCCTTGGCAGCCGCCTGAGCAGAATCTGGAGCAGCGGACGAAGTTGCGGCCTAACTCCCAGCCTGGCGATCTCTCCTCCTGGGGGGTGGAATTACTTTCAAATGCGCCATCTCTACTTCTTCGACGCTTTCTGAAATTGAGCTCGTCTCGATGTCAACCTCTTCAAAAGCAGATTTTACAGGTCGAGTTCGCCGAGATCCGATATGATTGTTGCGGATCAATCTCTCCTTAAGATCAGGAGCGAGCAAAAATCGGCGAAGCAGTTCGTTCGACGGCCTGACGTCGTCCTCGTCGGATTTCTGGGCTGAAAGGATCTCGAGGTCTGCTGTTTCCCCCTGAGATAGACCAAGGACTGATGTGCTAAGATCTGCAAAAGAGGAAAAATTAGTTCGTCCTGAACAAGATCGCCTGTCATAAGCTGGAAAGCAGCTTGAAGAATCTCCTACCTGGCTCAGCTCGGAAGCTGAAATTCAGAAGGTTCAGTAAAGAAGGGCAGGACGCGTAAAACCAATCGGTCTTATAATGTCCTACGTTGGACTTGCCCTTGGCCTCACCCTTTGGCAGCACGTCCCTATAAATGGACGACGTGCGGGGGGAGGTATAATAGAAGCCATCCCGAGGCCGCCCTCTGCTAGTAGATTTGAAGGCATACAAATGCCTTATGATTCCAGGAGTGGGATACGAGAGGTTGTACTTCTTGAAGAAGATCGCTAAGGAAGATAGCTGGGTGTATGAGTTCAGGGTCAACTAGAACGGAGCGAGCTTCAGATCGTTGAGAAGCTCGATCAGGTATGATGGGACCGGGAATCGCAGCCCGGCCTCCAGGTGCTGAATACTAATGGCCACAAAACCCTTGGGGGGTGTGGCCGCGTAGTCTCTGGGGGAAGGTTCCATAAGGCAACATCCTCTAGGAAGATGATACTGCAATCCTAGACCGACGAGATCCTCATATGACAACCGCGAGGGGTAGTGCTTGAACATTTCCTGACCTCGCCTGATTTCTGCGGAGTCAAGACCCCCGGCCTCTGAAGGCTGGTCCCCTCCGGAACTCGCCCGAGCTGAAAACTCCTCAGCGGTCTCCCCGCTGTGTAAGGACGCTTGAGGAACCTCCCTCACTCGATCCTCCGAGCCGGAGGAATCGTCCTCTCTTATGACGTGTTGTGGGCGTGAGCGACCTGAAGACATCTACAAACAAAAATGAGCAATTAGGTCGTTATATGCAGACCGTTCCTATCAGACTAAAGCTCCGAAGTTTGTTAAGCAGCTATTTCCTAGAGACAGGTCGCAGACGCCGCACAAGATCGTTAGCGACCTCAAGAATGTTCTCTATTCCCTATGTGCGACCTTAAGATCGCTCAGACTCTCAAACAACAAATCTAGCAGACTACGACAAACCTAACGGATCAAACCAAGGAAATGCGAAAAGACGCAGACATTCAAACGCAAGCAAAAGAGAGAAACCAGAAAATCAAGCAGCATGCAAACAAATCATCACCAGAAGAAAAAGCAATAAAATGCTGAAAAACGGTGAAGCGGCGAAGATAATGAACTCACCGGTGATCGGAGACGGAAGAGTCGCCTGAGTGATGGACGCCGAAGAATCGAAGACTGAAGACTGGTGGCAGACGAAAGAAAAAGAAGACGAAGATGATGGTTGAAGCGTGAAAATGACAAGAAGAAAGAGAAAGGACAGACTGCTCTCCTTTATATACCCGGTCCCGAGGTCGCGTCCCCCACCGTTGGATCTAGTGGCTTACCAACCGCCTTAAATCCAACGGTGCAGCGCAATCTCAGGCGCGTGACCTGAAAAGACGCCATCAGACGAAGAGACGTGCATTAAATGCCCGTTGTAGAAGCCGAACCGCTTCAGGGGGTGTTGCCACGTGTCCAAGAAAAAGGAGGGAAAATGTGTTCGCTCATCGAAATTTCAAATCTTCGGTTCGCTGAGTAAGTCGTCAGTTCGGTTAAGTCTTCAGTTCGTCGAGGAAAGCCGCAGTTCGTCGCAAATCCCTCAGTTCGCTTTGAAGCCTTCAGGCCGCTGGATAGTTTCTCAGTTCTCAGAACGTCGTGTGAAGATTTAAGTTCGCTGTAAAAATTATGACTCTGTTAAGTTCTCAGGCCGCTGGAATCGACCTTAGAACTGGAGGGTTGATGTTATGGGTATTTTCGGATTCCTCAAATGGGCTGGCAAAGGCCTATCAAGATAGTGGCCCAAGCCACCAAGACCAGGTATGAAGCACTATTCATCAGCTCGCGAGATCGCTCCAGTAGTCAACGAGATCGAGTCTGTGAAGGGACTAGCGAAGACAAGGTCAGACGCCGATTGCCTTCTTAGCGACGTTGAGGTCGCATACCGGTCATTGCGACGTCGAGATCGTCAGGCTGGATCGAAGTCAAGATCGTCACGACGAAGCTTCAGTCCGCTTTCTTCCCCAGTTCGCCCAGTTTCAGTGCAAGACAGTAAAATGGCGTGTCTTGCACGATAAGTAAGGGTTTCTCACCTAATGACAGCTTAATTTCGGGAAATCTCACCAAACCAGCATGGGTTAGCAGTCGGCCCACGCGTAAAGCCAAAGTTGACCTGGCACAAGTCAGAGGCATTAAATGCATTTCAGCAGCATTAATTACGACAAGATCAGTCCTTTTTTGTCTGTTTATTCCATCTGCAGCCTCATCTCCTCTATAAATAGAGGAGGGCATTTATTGTTAAGGATCCAGAAAAATTGAGTGCTGTTATTCTGTCGAAATATAGAGAGAGCAAACACCTTAGAGAGAGACTGCCATTAATAACAGAGACAGTGGACGTAGGCACTTCTAAAAAGGCCGAACCACTTTAAACTTTGTGTGTTCTTCTTGCTTTCTTCTCCTTTTCTTTGCCATTATTGGGTCTGTTTGTTGCAGGTCTCCTTATCTGTGCGGCATTGGGCTCAAGAATCTGGTTGGCTGGTTTACCACGTCAACAGTACTTAACTCCAAATATTAATGTTCCTATCTTTGATGATCCAAATGAGTATATATAAAAGTTGAACCTATTATATATATCTTTCATTCACTTTTATAACTTTCAATGCATGTAAAGATTTAAACAACTTAAGGAAAGGTTTCAATGATAAAAGCTAGGTCAAAGTCGTATCCCTTTTTCTAAATTCCAATTTCTACTTAAAAAGGTTAAGTAAATTTAATGAAGTTTATGTATTATACCTATCGTTATTTATTCTTATTTTCTACATCTATCTTTATTAAAACTAACAATAATTGTGTAATAATTATCAACAACGGACTCAAGTAATAACACTAATAATATAAGATTGCTAATATGTCAAACCGACTGATAGTACATACACATACAAATTATATTACAAATGTTATTACATAGATAAATGTAAACAATTTTGGAGGGGGTTGAATCCAAAACTTCTTTATGTAAAACCAGTTCTCTTCAGTTTTATATAGCTGGTACTTCAGGGTTGTCATAGTACTTAAATTTATAATTGAAAATAAATTAATACGCGTTACTATTTTATTAGATGACTTTGTCGTATATATACAAGTATATCTTAGCCACGCGTTATCTTAGTATACAAAGTTTCAGCACTTTGAATCAAATGTCATGCACTTCCAAAAAAAAAAAAAAAGTCATGTCTGCATACAATTAATTAAGAAAAAAAAAATCCATAATTGATTTTTGCAAGTAAACCTGTCACCGGTGCCGAGGTCTAGCTAGCTTACAAAACAAAAGTGAAGGAAACAAAACTGATTTAATCATAATTTATGCATGCATGTATACAGTAACTCATCTTCTGGCTCTATAAGTTGAAGCCATCTGGTAGCTTTTCTATGTACCCATTCATCAATCAAAATAAACGAAATGAAGAATTCAGTACTAGCACTGTCAATGCTTGTCCTATTCCTTTCCTTTCCTCCTCACTACTACCGTTTTTTATTTATGGATTATCTAACTTACCCTTTTATTGAAAAATAAATATTAAAAATCAATAACATAAAATTTGAAAAACAAATTAAAATGTCAAAATAACAATAATAGTTCAAAAGAGAAAAAAATGGACAATAATAAATTAAAATACTTGAAAAACAAAAACTAACTCCAAGTATAGTGGTGGAAGAGACCATTCTTTAAAAAACAGAGACCAAAAAACTATGTCTTCGCTCACAAATCCAATTCCAAAACTCATACATTTTCACACAATAATTTCCAACTCAAGTTCAAACTTACTTTTAAATCCAATAAAATGTGCCATATTTTCATTGTTAAATTTAGTAAATTTTTAAGAAATACAAAGTGGAAAGACTACAATGGCATTTCAATATTTGTTTTTAATAGATTTTGCTTAATTTCAAAGGTGTTGTTGTAGATATTGAATATCTTCTATCTAGGTCTATCAAGGCTAACATCAAGTAGATCGGTATAATTTCCTCTAGTTTTAAATTGAGGGGGATTTTGCCATTATTTTTAAAACCAGGCCGCTTATTGATAATATTCACATGCATAATTATGATAGCATCTTCAATGCAATTATCTATTTAAATTTATTTTCTTATCATATATGATAAATAGATAATGAGACAACAATTATTTAGAATGAATTATACAATACGCCCTTGAGGTATGCTTAAATTTAAGGGAAAACATATTTACTTTTTTATTACATAAAATCTCAACTCTGGTAGTCAAATTTTGTTAACTTTAATAGTTGATCAAAGTTTTTGGTCAAATGACCATTTTGCTTTGGAATAAGACAAAAAAAAATAAGAAGATAAAAAAAAATTGTGGCAAATTTCTATATTGGATTTCTATCATTCGATAGATCCCATCTAATTTGGATCTCCACTAGCAATATTTAAAAGAAAATATCATAAAAATCTTTAAATAAAATTTTCTAACAAATAAAAATTGATAAAAAAATAATAACAAAAATGGATTAAAAAAATAATAATGAAAACAAAAACTAATAAAAACCAAAACTTATACAAATACAAAAATAAAAAATAAAAAATAAAAAACCATTAAAAGATGTATCTCCAAATCCATCTCTGATTTCCTTTCTCCATCGCTAACTACAGTGATGGAGCTATGGATCCTCATTTTCAACGTAGGACCCATATTTGTCATCCCCATCATTCAATGGAGACGATGGATCTAGTCTCCATCGTGCGTGGAGACCAATTCTCCATCGTGTGTGGAGACCAATTCAAGTCTTTATAAGGGTCTCCTTCTCCAGCAACCCCTGATCTCCAAGTTTTTAATTTTTTTTTTTAATTTTTTAATTTTGGTTTTTGATGATGAAGGAAACCTAGCGATTGGCAACGTTTTTAATTGGTCCGGTGGTGTTATGGCATCGACTGGAAGCTGTCAGTTAGACTTCATGCTCAGGCAAGATATTGATTTTCCTTTTTTTTTTTTTTTTTTTTTTGAGTTTTCTTTGTGTTATTTATTTATTTACTTATATTTTTATTTTTTTATGAAAACCCAGATCCTTAACTGAAGATATGAGTTTTCCATTCTCTGATTCATTTTTCTCTTTCTGAACTTAGATCTTCAACTTAAAGATTTTAATTCCAGATCTTCATTTTTTTTTTCTTTTTTTGAAGATCTGACTTTAAAATCCAGATCTTCATTTTCATTTTCATTTTTTTTTTTTTTTTGAAGATTTGAATTTAAAATTCAGATCTTCATTTGAAGATTTAGGTTTTGAACCTAATTCTTCAAGTTAAAGATCTAAACCTTGATTTTTAAGTTGAAGATCTGAGTTTGAGGTCTTTATTTTATTTTATGTTATTAATTTTTTTTGAAGATTTGGGTTTTGAACATAGATATTCAACTAGAAGATCTGGAACATTTGGGTTCCAGATCTTCATGTTGAAGATGTAAAACACAGATCTTCAATCTCATTTTTTTTTTTCAATTTTTTTGTAACATTTTTAATTTTCATTTTTAAATTATTCCCCATCATCCATCATGTGGTGAAGGATGGAGATTTCTTTTTTTTTTTTTTCATCTTTAATTTTTCATTGTTTTTTTATAATTCTTTTTTCCTTTAATTTTAAAATTTCAAAGATTTTTTTTTTTTTTTTTTTTAAAAAAAAGGTAGAAGACGCAATTGCCTTCAAGTCAAATTAGTTTAAATAACTTTAATAAAATTTCACTAACAGAGTGGGGATATTATATAATAAAAGGGTAAATATATTTTCGCTTGATTTTAGACATACCTTAAGGGCGTATTGTGCAATTCGTTCAATTATTTGACTCAAATATGGAGCTGATGTGATGAAAAAAAAAACATAGAATTTGTAAGTGATTTTTTTAATTGAGAAATTTTCTTATAAATGCTTACTATAATTTGTTGTTCTTTCTAACCAATTAAAAGTTTAAAAAAAAGTAATGGAAATTGTCTTATACTTTCTTCTCTTAGTTGTAAAATATATATATAAAAAAAAAAGAGAAAAAAAATATATTTTGTAGTGATTAGTCAAAAGTTAATATATGTTGTGTTTTAAGTAGTTATATTATAAAAGAGAACATACGTTTTTATAATTTTTTTCCTAAAGTGGATATATATTTAAAAAATATTATTTATATTTCATAATTGAAAATTAAAAAATATATCATTGGTAACGATCATAGTACAGCAATGCTTAAAACGTGAATTGTGTAACGAAAGAAAACAACGATATTTAAAGACAAGGATTGTTATAGCGACACGTGGCTGGTGGTCCAATTATTAATAATGGAGATTTCTTTTTGAAAAGATTAATAATGGAGAAGGTCCAAGAAAGCTTCAAGCAAATTTCGGACAGCTAAATGAACGGTCCTATAATTTCCATTTCATTGTCTGGACACATGCAATTATTTTTCATTTTGATAAAGATTAGACGTGTGCAATTGTTTGGATATGAACACAATATTTGTCTGCAGACCTACAAAGATATGCGGTGAACATGCTATAATAATTGAAAGTATATACATGTGCAGACAACGAAATTGAAAATATATCAGACCGTTTATTCAAATATTTGATTTTTTTTGAGTCCAAATAATTGGACCACCACGACACGTGTTAAGTATAATAATCCTAATCTTCAAATCTTCTTTTTTTTTTTTTTTTTTTTTGAAAACAATCTTCAAATCTTCTTGTTTCACGCAATTCACGTTTTAAATATTACCATACGATATTTATTTTATCATAACCTCTCCACTACCATTACCTCTCCGATGCTACTGCACATTTTTTAGTTTCTATTTATCATAAATGTTCCCTTTAATATGCATCCACTTTGACTATATATATATATATATGTGTTTTCTCTTGTCTAATTAATACAATTATTTAAAACAAAAAATATATAAATTTTTATGAATTACTTTTTTCTCTCTCCTATTATATTTTACAATTAAAAGAAGATAAACATAAGACAAATTTTACTATTTTTAATCGGTTATAAAAAAAGTGAAAAATTGTGGTCAGTATTTTTAAGATAGTTTTTCAATTAAGAAATTAATCTCCACACTCTCTGCTTTTTTATTTTTTTGGATTAAATAATTGTATAAAGAAAAATTCTTTGATCTCATTATCCATCTATTCTCTTTGACAAAAAATTCAACCTAAATTAATAATTGCATTAGAGATGTTATCATAGTTCTACATGTGGATATTATCAATACCCTTAGTTTTAAAAATAATGGCAAAATCCCCCTCAATTTAAAAGTGGGGGAAATTATTCCGAACCCCTTGATGTTAACCTTCATACAGAAGAGATTTAGTATCTACGACTAGAGTAAAGATTATCTACCTTTGTTTTTATTTTTTATTTTTACATTTTGCTAATATTTTGATAATCTAGTGACACATCAGTATTTAAAAAGTATATAACATTTTGGTCTTTCTACCTTCGAAATTAAGGAGAATTTGTTGACAACAAATACTGAAATACCATTTTGGTCTCTCTGCTTTTGATTTCTTAAAATTGACTAAATTAGATTTTTATTGTATTTAAAAATAAGTTTGAACTTGGGTTGGAAATTGGTGTGAAAATGTATGATTTTGGAGTTGGATTTTTGAGAAAACACTGTGCTTTTATGGCCTCTTCCACCACTGTACTTGGAGGCGGTTTTTGTTTTTCCAGTATTTTAATTTATTATTTTCCATTTTTTTCTCTTTTGAACTATTATTGTTATTTTGACATTTTAATTTGTTTATCAAATTTTATGTTATTGATTTTTGATATTTTTATTTTCAATAAAAGGGTAAGTTAGAAAACTCACAGATCAAAAGCAATCAATGTAACAGCAAAATTAACTACCATTGAGTGCAAGGTTTAAAGATGTTGTGATGATAAAGAGACATGGTGGATGATGTTGATGATAAATAGGTAATAATGATGACTGAGTTAAATAAAAATTTATAAATTTATAAAACAATTAAAAAATTATTATTTTATTTTGTTTTTAATTTGATATTACAATTACAATTATAACTGTCAGGACCTTCTAAGTTAAGATTCTAAGGTACAATACGAACTCTAAGGCACACCCTGGATCTCTACTCCTGATAAACGAGGGAGAAAGCTACCCACACAAATGTAAAGATAGGAAAATTGCACACACATTTATGGAATTTTGGATGCTGCTGCTACTCGAACTTGTCATTTAGGCAAAGACACGTGGGAGTGATGTCACTGCAACATTCACTTGTGAGTAATTATTTTTTTATTTTCAATTCAATAAGCACAACAAATATAGTATTTGATGTTTACTCTCTCGGACCATGGACTGATGGAGTATCCGTAGGAGTAAATTGTTGAAAATATTGAAACCGAGGGTATTCAGCCATTATTTTATAAATTATTATTATTATTTTTAATTATATCCCTTATATATGAGAAGTGGAAAAGCCACTGCTTTTTTTCTATTTTTTAAGAGTTCTTATCAACTTTATTTCTTGTATTATTATAATAGTAGAACCATAACGTATTGTTATTATATGTGTTTGTAAAAATTCCCCAAGACAAACATCAAAATGATCACAAAAGAAAAATGATTTATATTCTCCACACACATAGAATATATTTGCACCGTAGACGTTTTAAAACAAATCTACATAAGATAGTTCAAATATGATTCAAGTCACTCTCATCTGTTCTGTTAGTACTACATCGTACGGACAATAATAAAAATAATAAAAATTTGTGTTATAAAATGATCGATAATATACTGTAGTTGACAACGAAAAGATAAAAGACTTTTTTCAGTTAAAAAATATAATTAAAACAGTATGACCCACAGCTAAATTGACAGTGAAGAATGCCAAGTCACATCTTAGGGGAATATGTTCATCTACGAGAGTTAGAAAAACAGAGAACCGCAATTGATTCTTTATTTTTTTCTAAAGGTCAAAAAAGTTTTTAAAAATTTTTGATTTCATTAATGATGGGGTCGTCTAGATGAATGGAGTTAATTTATAATCGAATCATATTAACATATATCTTAAATAATTTTTAAAATAAAATTATTATTAATTTTTGAAATATATATTCTAAAAATATATGTTAATATTTTACATATATAATTTTAGAATAAGTGACGAGAATTTATGTAAAAGTTAACAAACCATAAACGATTATGAGTATCAATTAGTTTCTAGTTGTCAAATGTTGTATAATTATGTAAGGTACATTTTGGTAGAATCTTATCAATTGTTTGCATCAAAATTTGCTAATTTTGGATTTTAAAAAATTAGAGTAAATAGTAAATACAAAGTTACGTCAAAATATGTAAGGGGAGATGAAACTATATAATTCTCATAAGGTGTGACATACAGAGAGTCATATGTGAAGACAAATTATAAACATGTCTTTTTTTTTTTGGATTCCAAATGGGGTGTAATTATACAGCCAAAAGCACTATACAACCATAATTTATTCATGCATAAATTGAATACAGTAACTCATAATTTATTCATGCATGTATACAGTAACTCATCTTCGGGCTCTATAAATTGAAGCCATTTGGTAGCTTTGTTATGTAGCCATCCATCAAAATAAACAACATGAAGAGTTCACTACTACCACTCTCCTTCCTTGTCCTATTCCTTTCCTTCCTTCCAAACACACTGTTGGGTGCTTCCGAACCATTGTATGACGTCAACGGTGACGAAGTCGTCACTGGCACTGAATATTACATCGTCTCAGCCATCTGGGGTGCCGGTGGTGGCGGTCTCAATCTCTTCTTAGGTAGAAATGATCGCTGCCCAATGGATGTCTTCCAAGAAAGATCGGATTTACGACGGGGTAAGCCAGTGATGTTCTCTCCTGTCAACCACAATGGAGAAAAAGGTACTGTTGTCCGTGCCTCCACTGATCTGAACATCCAATTTAACGCCCATCCTGTTACTTGTAACCAGCATTCGACAGTGTGGAAAGTGGACAATTACGATGAGGAAAATGGGGCATGGTTCATTACCACTAATGGCGTTATAGGAAACCCTGGTCCGCAAACCATAAAAAATTGGTTCAAGTTCGAGCAAATTGGTACAGGTCTAAATGCATACAAGATCGTTCACTGTCCATCGGTTTGTGAGTCTTGTGTAACATTATGCAGCGATGTTGGGGTCGATTATGGAGCCGAGAGACGTCTGGCTTTACGTAATGAATCACCGAAAATGTTTGTGTTGATCAAGGCTTCAGATAATGTTCAAAAACATATGGAAAGGATTAATGCAATAATCTAGAATTATTGCTGGATCTATCCATCAATCTATGTATGAACTTATGAGGTGCTTTTTGACAATAAGCTTGTAATCAAAATACCGCAACTATGCGGTACTGTTCACTATGAATAATAGACATGAGTATCCTTTTGTTTACCCCTTCTTTGCTTTTTTATTAATATTTAAAGTTATCACCCAAATGATTCTTGTCTTTCTTTTGCGTCTTTCATAAAACCATCCATTCTTTCAACTAAATCTAACTAGGTAGAGTTACTTTGCTCCACACTGGGGGTAGAATAAGAGACACTGAAGAATTGATGAGGAGATAAGAGATAGTGTTAGAGCCTATACAAAATTACACAAACTAGATTAGCTGAGAGCTCATAAACCACCATTCATTTTTTTTTTTTTTTTCCATTCATTGGATTTTTATTGGATATTAACTAATATGTCTAGTACACAAGTTAACACTACCATAAGTCAATGAGTTTTTAATTTTTGTAATTACCAAATAATTTTAGACTTTTTGCGTTATTTCAAGTATTTAGTGACTTTTTTTTTTTTTAATCAAACTAGTCCCACATTTTTTGAAGTTTCATATAAGTCCCATATTTTTTTTAATTAAATTTTAAATGATAAGGATATATGAGTAAATTTGTGGTAGGGACAATTTGATAAACTTGGGTACATGGTGCAATTAGTTTGTTTGAGGGGATGAAAATATAATTTTTTGTGGGATGGGATAAAAATGAATTAAACTTTCAAACATGGGTCTTTTTTGTAATATCTACTTATTTAAAAAGCAATAGAATTTTTTATTTTTTGAACTTAACTCCAAACATTAATGTTGCTATCTTTGGTGAATATATATAAAAGTTGAACTATTATCTTCCATTCACTTGTACAACTTTCAACGCATGTAAAGATTTAAGCAACATAAGGAAAGGTTTAAATAATAAAAGTTAGGTCAAAGTCTATTAGATTCCTAAAATTAAAAAATTTACTAATTTTTGTTTTGGCAATAAAGAATAAAGAAATTTAATAATTCTCTATTTTTGAAATTGAAAAATAAAGAAACTCAGTTTTGATAGTAGAGAATGTTGAGGGTGTATAAAAACAATTGATGTATAATTAAAAAAAAAAAAAGAAGTGCATTAATGATAATTTATGAGGGGGAGCCTAGAGGTGCCTATATAAAGACCTCTCTTCTCATTGTTTCATTCATCTTAGGATGAAGAGAAAAAATAGTGGTGTAGCTTTTTGAATGAAAAGTGAGGTTTTCTTGAGTGTTAGAGAATTATTATTCTTTTGGATATAATTGCGATTTGGATTGTGAGGTTTGAGTGTTAAAGAATTATTATTTTTTCGGGTGTAATTGCAATTTGGATTGTAAGGTTCGAGTGTTAGTAAGCACTTGTTATTTTTCTTCTTATAGTGAAGATCTGCAGCAGCTCCGTGGACATAACCAAATTTGGGTAAACTATGTAAATTTTGTGTGTTGTTTTTTGTTTGTTTTATTTTATTATTATTTCCTCATTATTTTATCCCTTCATTAATCTGGTGCTTTGGAAGGTTTATTTCTTAACAAAGTCATATGTTATCTAAGTATTTATATCTATCTTTATTTATTCTTATTTTCTACATTTATCTTTATTAACAATAACAATGGTATAATAGTTTGAAAAAAAAAAAAAATCAATGGTATAATAATTATATACAACGGACTTAAGTAATAACACTAATAATATAAGATTGGTGACATGTCAAACCAACTGATAATACATCCACATAAAAATTCAATTACAAACATATTACAAAGATAAATATAAATAATTTAAGTAGGGGCGTGGGTGGGGTTTGAATCCTAAACTTCTTTATGTAAAACCAGTTCTCTTAAGTTTTATAGAGCTGGTACATCACGGTTGTCATGGTGCTTCAATTTATACTTGAAAATAAAGTTATACACGTTAATATTTTATTAGATGACTTTGTTGTATATATTCAAGTATATTTTAGCCATATGTTATCTTAACATACAAAGTTTCCATGTTTGAATCAACTATCATGTTTGCAGACAAGAAAAAAAAAAATCCATTATTGATTTTGTCACTGGAACCCGAGATCTAGGTAGCTTATAAAAATAATGATATGATAAAAGGAAACAATTAAAAAAACAACAAAAAAGGAAGGGAAGAAAACAAAACTGATTTAATCATAATTTATGCATGCATATATACAGTAACTCTATCTTTTTTAAAGATATTATATTTATCATATTTTAGTTTTATGGGTAATTTAGTAATTTTGTTGTTTTGTTTATTAAGATTACATAAACCCTCTTTATTAGTTCACCCATGTAGAGTTGTTTTGTGACATTGCAATGAGAGATCCTATTCTCTTTTTCTCTCTTTTCTTGATTATGCTTGAATTTGAATAGTTTCACATGTTATTAGAGCATGGTTGAAAGTTTAGCTCCATCATCGCTTGCCGCCAACATCTTCATTGTAGTGTTTTTTATTCGTTTGCGATTTAGGTTCTGTTTTGAGAGTAATTATGTTTGACTTGCATCAATTGTTTGTTTAGTGATTACTCGTTGCATGGGTGTTGATGCTGTCGAGTAATGGGCATGCTGAGTGGAAGAGATAGTTCCATATTATATTATATATAATATAATAATACTTATAATATTCATAATAATAATACTAATAATAATAGTATATTTCCTACCATTTGTGTGGGTTGATCTCCCACCCTCGTGTGTGCTTCTTCCCCACCTCTGTGTGGGTGGATCCCTCCTAATTAGAAGTAGTTTCCAAGGTCATGTCATTAGTGTCTTATCTCGATTGGTCTCAGCAACCATTTGGGCCCGTCCCAGATACAGTTTTTATACTAAAAAAAAAAAAAAAATGATTGATTAGATATTATTATGTTCTGCATATAGAATGAATTTGCCCTATCGTAGATGTGTTAAAAACAAATCTACATAAGACAGTTCAAATATGATTCAAGTCACTCTCATATGTTCTATTACAAAAATGTTTATTTAAATATTTCAAAAAAAAAAAATTTATTTAAAAAGCCTTAGAATTTTTTTTATTATTATTTTTGAACTTAACTCCAAATATTAATGTTCCTATCTTTGATGATCCAAATGAGCATATATAAAAGTTGAACTATTATATATATCTTTCATTCACTTTTATAACTTTCAATGCATGTAAAGATTTAAGCAACTTAAGGAAAGGTTTTGTTATGGGTATTTTCTGGATTACCTAAATGGCTGGTAAAAGCCCAATAAGCTAGCCCAGCAATCAGACCCAATCTCCTAGCTCATAGAAGCAAGCTCTTTGGACACCTTGCTCGCAGCTCGTGCATATAAGGTTTTAACGACGTCAAACTCATTAAACCGAGATCGTATACTACTGACAAGTTGAGGTCACCAGACATCCTTCGTAACTTCAGCTCGCCCAGAGCAAGGCCAGATCCAGCTCATGACGTGCCGTGTACGAAATATGTTCCAAACTAATTTTAACGTGATTTAAGGAAATCTCACCTAACCAGTATGGACTTAGCGTGTAAATCATACTTTGACAGAGTTGATCTGATAAATGTCAGTTGCATTAAATATAATTTATCATTTAATTTTTGACTTATTATGCATTACTGTAGCACATTCCTCTCTATAAATAGGGAAAAAATTTCATTGTAAACCAAAAGAGAAATATTGAGTGTAAACTGTATCGTTACTTTATCTAAATAGTGAGAGAAACACAATGGACGTAGACATCTATTGGTCGAACCACTTAAAATTCCGGTGTTCATTACTTTTCCTTTACCTCTTTTCTTTGTTTTCCATTTATTCCTTGTTTGGATCACCATTGTAACATTGGGCTTTGAAGAACCTGGTTGACTGGTTTTTGACGTCAACATTTTAGCGCTTGAAGGATGGCCCAACTGCAGTCTTCTATTGATCGTTACCATGGCAAAAGGTAGAACAACCAGGAGTTCTGGTGCGATGACTAACAAAGTGGAAGATGTAGACCACCAGCGAGGTGCTTTGCGAGCCAATAGTGGTGCAGACACCTCTAATACACCCATGGATAGGATTGCCTAAGGTATGCCTATAAGCCTCCATTTTCTAGTTTCGGAACCCTAGTGTTATAACCTACGTTATGGGATGTAGATGATACGTGTTATAAATAATATTATTATAAATAATAATAAAAGTGCGAGCAAAACTTTTAAAAGTTGATCGAATATGATACTAGGGTCAATCCGAACAAAGGGCAAACCGGTTATTCCGTAAACGAGAAATAAATAATTAAGTGGCAAAATTGTAAAATTTAATTGTAAGATTTTAAATATATAAGTTTATGAATAAATTATCAAAAGACTAAAAGATCAAGTTAACTAATGAAATGAATAAAGTCATTAAGGATAATATGGTAATATAAGTGATAGTCAAACAAGTCAAAAGAGGACATAAATGTCATTTTTATGAAACTTAAGTATATATATATATATATATATATATATATTGAAGACTTAGCAAAATTTGAACAAAAAGAAGAAGAAGTCGTGAGATTTAGAGGGTGAGAGAGCAAAAGTCACGGCAACAAGGGGTGTGTTCGGCTAGTAACAACCAAGCCAAATTTTTTTAAGTTTCAAGCTTCCCTACTCTAAATCAAGTCACCCAAGGCTAGAGAAACAAGCAAGAACAAGTAAGTTTTAACAATTTTAAGTTGAGTTTTTGATTGGTTTTTTATGAGAATTTAAGTTGATATGTAAGCTAGATTTGGTGGGGTTTTGCTTGACTATGTATGTTGATTTGTTGGGTGATTAAAAACCAACAAAATATGATAGAAAGATGAAGTTAGGGTTATATAAGGAGCCACCATAAACTTAATAAAAGTGGAAACCATTATGGGCATTTGGACGATCATAGAAAATGGGCTGATAAAGGCCCAAGAATGAGCCCGATATGTTATTCTATGAGAAGAAGCCCAAGAGGCTAGTCAATTAGTCAAAGGTCAAAGAAGTGAACGTGTGGTAGTTTTTTAGCCTGTGAACCCGAACACATCTGATCGTACGGCTAATCGTTTTAATTATTGTGTGATTGTTCGTATCGTTTGAACACATGTTTGATCGCGTGGCAGCCTGATCGCGAGTTGTGATCATTAAGCTGATCTGATTGTGGTTAAGAACTGTTCGATGGTTTTCTTCCAAGGCCATCAAAGTGATCAGGAGGTCTTCTAATCTGCTCACTGGGTGCAATATCTGATCGCTTGAGTAGTCTGTTCACTCAAGGTGCTCATTAAATTCGACCAGTTGACCATCTAAAAAACCGAATCAGTTTAATTCAGAAAATGAGTCAACTTGCTTATTACCCTGCAAATCAAATCACGACATTCTCGGTAATTATTGCAGATACGATGGAGATAATCTTGAAAAATATTATCTCAATTAATGAATATTATTTTTTGCCTTATCTGTAAGATTCCTAAATTTATTCAAACTGTAACATCTCTTCTATATAAATAGAGGATCAAATTCATTGTAAAGGACAACTAAGAAACATATATTGTTACTCTGAGAGAATAAGGGTGACAATCGTGGACATAGACCATTACTTTGCCGAACCACGTAAAAATCATTGTGTTCTATTTGTTTTGGTCTTAGTTATACTTGTTTCGTCTATTGGTTGTTATTTCACAGATATTAGGCTTAAAGAATCGGGTTGACCAAAATTAGGTGCCAACATCTTTTGGCGCTAGAAGGAGGGCCCAAACTCTACGATTTTGTAATCTTTTTACTATAGTTGTGATTCGTGAGCATGGCCAAGATTAAGACAACCAGGATTGTTGCATCAGAAGCTGACCAATCAGAAGGTCACCAGGGCTAAGGTCACACTGTAGGAACTTCAAGTGTGGCTTTGCCTCCACTTTCCTCGGATCAGACTGCCACTAGTAGAGATGTTGTGCCAATTTGGCAACAGTCCCAAGAAACATTGGAGAATACAGTGATGCAATTGACGAAGGCAATCAGAGCTCTGACACAAGCCTAGGCTCAGGCGGTCCCCAAGAATGTAGACCTTCAATACCGGCCAATTGAAGAGATGCCGGCCTGAAGATAAGAAGTTGTTAGATTGAGGGCATAGCCAGAAGCCTATGTTCATTCATCAAATTTATGCTCCAGAAGAGGCGGATGTCAGGCTCGTTAAAAGGAAGTATCATCTCGCCCACCTAGTCTAAGGGTAAGGGTGAGCCAGGATGGGAGCTACCAAGTAGAGGTTGATCGTGATAATGAGAGAGCTCATGGACGCAACGAGGAGCGTGTGCACCGAAGAGAGTCATACTGTGTAGAGAGCTCGCTAAGAAGAAATAGGTCTCGTGAAAGAGTCCCAATTGACTGAGAGAGATCACGTGATCGATTTTCGGGAGATAGGGAGAGTAGGAGGAATCGTCAATCCCCTACGAGAATAATGGAGCAACAGGACCTAATGATAGAAGAATTGATGCAGAGGGTCCAGTAGTTAGAGGCACGACTTGGGCTCCATGATCAAAAAGAGTTATGAGAAGAGAGAACCTTTTTTACAAGGGAGATTGAGATGGAGCCATTGCCACCGAGATTCAAGCTCCCGAGTGTCCCACTCTACAACGAGGACAGTGAACCGTATGACTATCTAGATGTTTTCAACATCCAGATGGACCTGTAGACATCCAGCCCTCTAGTCAAGTGTCAAGTGTTCCCAGCCACATTGGGGAACGTGCCGAGAACATGGCTGAGGAGTCTTCCAATATGCTGTATCAATAGCTAGGAGGAATGCCAGAGGAAGTTTACTGATCAGTATAAGACATTGAGAAAGCAGCTTGCGCCAACTTGCCACCTAATGATGGTCTTTCAGAAGCTGGACGAGCCGTTTAAAGACTATATTGCTAGGTTCAGAAGCGAGGTGAATAATGTGGAAAATCCTCTAGACGAAAGTATCCTGACAACAATCTCAACGGGGCTTAGGAAAGATGGGAAGCTCTATGAGAGCATTTATAAGTCCCCTGTAAAGGATCTTGGTGAGTTTTATGATCGAGCAGCAAAGGAGATCCGCTGGGAAGAGACTTTTGGGCAAAGAAGACCTAGGGATCAAAAGGATGGAGCGAGCAGTTCTTACCAAGGAAAGAAGAGGAGTCAAGGTGGCAATGAAGAGAGCAGTTACAAAAATCGCTATTGTAATCAAGTAGCGAAGCGGGCAAGGAATGAGCCTAGAAGGAACCCATCTTTACCGCAAAGTCGCTGCCAGAATTATAGCGTCCTGACATATAGGCAAGACAGAATTTATGAAGCAAAGAAGAGACGGGAGAATTTCGAGAAACCAAGTCCTACAAACATCCCGAGCAAGTTCCGAGACTCAATGAAGTATTGTGCCTATCATAATGAAACTGGGCACTATACTTCCTAGTGCAAAGAACTCAGGGACGCGATAGAAGAGCTAATCAGAAGAGGTCGCTTAAAGGAATATGTGGCACGACCAGATGATCAACGTCCCTAGCGTAGGCATCAACTGGTACAGCAACATCTTGATCCGGCTCAACAACCTGCCCAACAACAACCTTAGCAAATAGCCGATTAGGACCATATACCCGCAATGAGGACCATATTTACTATTCATGATGGGCCGCACGTAGTAGGGATGTCAAATAGGTCGCACGAGTGATATGTGCGGGAGGTTAGTCACATTCTGCTAACGGGACATAATGAGGTAGAGGGATCCTCAAAAAGAGCCAGAATGACTTCAGGTGGTGTCGTTTTCAATGAAGAAGATGCTAAAGGTGTACACTAGCCTCATAATGATGCGCTAGTCATCAGGGCAAGGATTGGTAATACCGAAGTAAGGTGAATCATGATGGACATGGGCACCTCAATAAATGTGATGTATATAAGTTGTTTTGAATAGATGGGTTTGAGGCCCGATCAAACAATACCATCTCTTGAGCCTCTTTTCGAATTTACTGGAGATGCAGTCGTGCCATTAGGGCAAATCAAACTCCCTCTCTCTGTTAGAGATTTGGATTGGCAAACTATGACGATGGCAGAGTTTTTGATCATTGACTGCCAATCAGCATACAACGTTATCCTCGAAAGACCAGTCATGAATGATCTAGACATGGCAATATTGACTAAGACCCTCACAGTTAAGTTTCCAACGCCAAACGGAGTAGGATGTGTGTGAGGAGAAAAGGAATTGGCGAGGAAATGCTATAGAAATGTAGTAAAAGTAGGGGCTAAAGGAAAGAAGGTTAACATGGTGGCTGAGGATAAGTCGCGACCAGTTAGTATAATAGGGGTAAGCCAGGACCTAGATCCCAGAGAGATAGAAGCAGAACGAGCAACAGGTCTTATGGAAGAGCTCGAGGAGGTACCAGTCAGTGAGCATGATGTTGAACGGTGCTTGAAAGTAGGGAAGGATTTGCCTCTAGATGTTAAAGCACAACTTATTGACTTTTTAAAGGAGAATTTAGACGTCTTCTCCTGGAATCACGAAGACATGGTGGGGATCAGTCCAGATATTATGTCACACAAGTTAAATATCAATCCTCACCATCGGTCAGTTCGCCAGAAGATGATGCTAATGATGGAAGAACGTTATGAATCACTTAAAGAAGAAGTAGAGAAACTCCTGGTGAACAGATTCATAAGGGAGGCCCACTACCTAGTCTGGGTAGCAAATCCCATTCTGATAAAGAAGAAGAATGGGAAGTGGAGAACTTGCATTAACTTCACCGATCTGAACAAAGCATGTCCAAAGGACAGTTTTCCTCTGCTGAGGATTGATCAGCTCATTGATGAAATCGCTGGTCATCAATTCCTTAGTTTCATGGATGCTTACTCAGGGTACAACTAGATCCCGATAAACCCTGATGACGAGGAGCACACTTCATTCATCACTGACAAAGAGCTATATTGCTAGAAAGTAATGTCGTTTAGGTTGAAAAATGCTGGAGCAACCTATCAGTGGCTGGTCAATATGATGTTTGAAGACCTGATTGGTAGAACAATGGAGGTATATGTAGATGACATGCTGGTGAAGTCTAGGCAAGGATCCGAGCATGTGCACAACCTGGGAGAGATGTTCCAGATCTTGAGAAAATTCCAAATGAAGTTGAACCCTTTGAAGTGTGCATTTGGAGTGGTCTCAGGCAAGTTTCTAGGTTTCATGGTCAACAATAGGGGGATTAAAGCAAACCATAGGAAGATTAAAGCTTGATTGACATGAAATTGCCCACCAAGATCAAAGAAATGCAGAGCTTGAATGGCTAGGTCACCACTCTCAGCAGATTCATATCCAGATCGACGGACAGGTGCATCCCTTTCTTTTATGTGTTAAAAAAAAGCAAAGAACTTTTAGTGGACTAAGAAATGTGAAGCGGCTTTTCAACAATTGAAGGAGTATATGGGCCGAGCACCATTACTTTCTAAGCCTGTAAAAAGGGAAAAACTGATCGTTTACTTGGGGGTTATTCAGCATGCTCTCAGTGCAGCTTTAGTTCGTGAAGAGAACAGGACATAACTTCCTATATACTACATCAGTAAGAGGTTGCTCAATGTAGAGACTAGATATACCTCCATGGAGAAACTGGCATACTGTCTAGTAGTGGTATCCAGAAAGTTTCGCCCTTACTTCCAAGCCGATACAATTGAAGTGCCAACTAGGTATCCATTGAAGTGGGTTCTTCAGAAGTTCAACACATCAGGTCGCTTACTTAAATAGGCCATCGAGCTAGCCCAATTTGAGATAGAATTCAAGCCTCGAACAACAATTAAGGGGCAGGTGCTAGTAGATTTTGTAGCTAAGTTTATGGGGCGGGGGAGTGAAGAAACCGAATCCTCTGAAGGCCCGTTTTTAGAGTTGTATGTGGATGAATCCTTAAGGAAGCAGAAGGCTGGGGCAAGGGTAATGCTGATAAGCCCAGAGGGATGTAGGATTTTGTGCGCCTTGAGGTTCAAGTTCAAAGCCACAAATAATAAGGTCGAATATGAAGCACTGCTAGCAAGACTAAGGCTAGCCAAGGAAGTATGAGTAGAACAAATAAGGATATACAACGACTCTCAGCTTGTAGTATGCCAGGTTCGAGAAGAGTATCAGGCCAAGGGATCCAATATCGCCATTTATTTGCAAAAAGTCCGGGAGATATTGGCAATGTTTGAAAGATATGAAGTGCACCATATTCCATGATCACAAAACTCTCATGCGGACGTATTAACCTGTCTTGCCACAGCAAAAGATGCAAATTTCATGGGAGCTGTACCAGTAGAGGTTCTACCAGTCCCGAGTACAGAACCACGGGATGAGATTATGGCGATCGTTATGACGCAAGACTCCTGGATGAATCCTTTGGTTGAGTACCTACAGGACGAAAAATTGCCTGAAGACAAGTTAGAGGCTCGTCGTCTTCGAGCCCGAGTAGCCCGATACTGCATTTACGATGACAGGCTTTACAAGAGAGGGTTCTCGACTCCATTGCTCAAGTGCATTGATGGCATGGACTGCCTGATCGTTCTTGAAGACATCCATGCGGGACATTGTGGTAATCATGTCGGGAGGCTATCTTTGGCTCAGAAGACTCTTCAGCAGGGATTCTATTAGCCAACGATGAAGCAAAATGCAATCGAAATGGTCAAGAGATGTGATAAGTGTCAGAGGTTCCCAAGGTTCTATGAATCCCACCAACTTTCCTACAACAGATAATCAGTCCATGGCCTTTCACCGTTTGGGGTATGGATCCGATCGGCCTGCTCCCAACAGTTCGAGAAAGATGCAAGCATGCAATAGTGGCGGTGGATTATTTTACGAAGTGGGTAGAAGCCAAAATGTTTGCTGAAATATCCACCACCAAAGTTGAGAAATTTGTTTGAGAGTATATTATTTGCAGATTTGGAGTTCCTCAGTAATCGTGACGGATAATGGAACCCAGTTCAGCAGCAAGCAGTTTTAGAAGTTTTGCAAAGACCTTGGAATAAAGAAGAGCTTTTCAGCTATGGATCACTCTCAAGTAAATGGGCAGGTTGAAGCGGTCAACAAGATTATCAAGCAAAACTTGAAGACTAAGTTAGAAGTAAGGAAAGGAGCCTAGGTTGATGAGTTACAGAAAGTGTTGTGGGCCTACAGAACAACTACTCGTAATACTACTAGGAAAACTCCTTTCTCGATGGTGTATAGATCAGAAGCAATGATTCCAGCAGAGTTTGAGGTCGTTTGCCAACATAGAGCAATGTTCAGATAGGAAGATAACGACCAGTTACTCGCGGCTAATTTGGATCTGCTCGAGGAAGTGAGAGATGAAGCTCGAATGAGAGTGGCAGTTTATCAACAAAGAGTCGTCAGGTTCTATAATAGGAAAGTACGAATTCAAAGCTTCAAGCCTAGTGTCTTGGTCTTGCGTCTCATTTTGCCTGCTGCTCAGAAAGCCAATGATGGAACTCTTAGTCCAAACTAGGAAGGCCCTTATGTTGTAAAGGGTAGTCTGGAAAACGAAGCTTATCACCTGGCTAACATGAATAGGGCTGAGGTCCCACGAGTATGGAATGCCGAGAATCTTCAGCCATATTATGTTTATTTTATTCAGTTTATCTGACTTGTATGACTGTAGTTATTCTATCAGTAAAGATTCTCTTAGTAAAGCAATTTTGATCACGTTTTGTTCCTTGTTTGGCAACTCATTGTTTTATTTCTACTCATGTTTTAGAAGGTTTAATTGCTACTTGTGAGCTAGTAGACTCTGGAAGGTGCAATTGCTACTTGTAAGTCAATGCTCTGGAAGATATGATTAATACCTATGAGTAGCCAGGCTCTGGAAGGTATAATCATTATCTATGAGCTAAAAATGTCCTAGAAGGTCCCAACATAGCCTGTGAGCGACCAAGCAGGAATGCTTATGGCCTGTGGATTTATAAAAATATCCTGGAAGGTCCCAGCATAGCCTGTGAGCGACCAAGCTCTAGAAGGAATGCTTATGGCCTATGGACTTATGAAAAATAATCTTGGAAGATCTATGTAGCCTGTGAGTGAGCAAGCTGTGGAATGAACCTCTGGAATGAACGTTTGAACTTTGAATTTTTATGTTCTGAAAGGTACCAACACTACCTATGAGCGAGCAAGCTCTGGAAGGTATACCTATTGCCTATGAACTTTTATAAACCTTGGAAGGTCCAAACGATCTCATTATCATATGAACTGTATACATCTATGATAAAATTGCAACTTAATACTTGTTTGATTAAACGATCAGAATTCCTCATCATTCAATATTGGCAGAGAACGAGGAAGTAAATTGTACATTAAAAAGTTCACAAACTAAATGGTTTATATACAAATTGAGTTAAAAGAATTAAAAATTTCCTAAGTATTGCTGGGAGGAATGTCCTGCTCGTTTATTGCCTCTACTGAAGCTTTGCCTTCATCATCGATAATAATTGGCTGAAAAGAACTTGAAGAAGGTCTTGGATGAGCTGGAGGAGCACTTTCAAAAGAGGGATCTAGTAATTTTGCATCTGAGGGACCTAGATCTTAAGAAGTTCTGCCTTGCGACGCTGTAGGGCCTTCGGGCTAATTTGGGGGCACTTCTGAAGCAGAAGGGTCTGAGCTTGGCTGGGGAGCTGGAAGACTAGCTCCTAACTGAGCTTTTTCTACAGCCTGATGAGCAGCCCTTACAGCATACATTTTTACTTCTGCTACAGCCTCCTGCCTAAAGAATGAGACGTCCACATCTGACCTCTTTCACCATAAGTTATATAAGAATAGACTATCATTTCTTTCTTCTGCTTCTCTTACTAAAGCCTCAGTACGGGCTTCAATCTGATTGAGAGCCATTTGTACTTTAACAAGCTCCTCTTTGATCATAATAGCCTCATGATATACCAGCTCATTCTTCTTCTCAACAGTATCAGCTCGTTGCTGGTGAGAGACCATTTCCTCTTTCAGCTTTTTTTTCGCTGCTTTCAATGTCTTCTCCAGGTGTTGGGCCGTATCTAGTTTCCCTTTTAGAACATGGCCCGCTTCCTTCAGGGAGGCGATAGTGCTCTCTTGGCTTCTCATTAGCTCTCTCTGCTCCATTCTCTACCTCAAGGATTTTTCATGTTTCTGCTCCAAGATGTGAAAAGCCTTCTGAGACTTTTCAACCTCCAACTTGAATAAGTCCGTCTCGCCCTAGATTTTGTTCTTCTCATCCTCCAGTGATTTTATCATCGCCTCTATGGAAGCTTTCTCCTTAGGCCAATGGGAAATTTCTTTAAGAAGCTTTATGTAGGCCATAGATGCTTGAAACGAGGTGTCAGTAAAACGATAAAGGACAAAAAAGTAATAAAAGTAACAGTAATAAGTATAGGAACTTACAAGCAGGTCGTGGAAACCTAAATAGTTAATCAGCTTCTCGCCCTTCATATCTTCATTATAGAGGGCGAGTTTCTTTATACCAAGAAAGTGGGGTGCACGATCCAGAAGATCGTTATAATATACCCCCACATTGAAGTCTTGGATCTGTTCTTCGACAACGAGCTCTTTCCCCAACGTCTTTTGGCGCTTTGGGGAGGGAAGGGTTCTGCAACCCCTTGGCTTCGTCAATGCTCTAGGGGTGTAAAGCAAGTGCTGATCGTACAGGGGGCTTCTTAAGAACATCTTTGCTCTAGGGTTTTTTCCTTATCGATTTTTATTTCATACCATGAGCAGAGGGTGCGGCAAAGTCCTTTTGTGTAGATGACCTTGTGGCAGTTTTAGTGGTCATCTGGGAATCAGGAGTGCTCGAAGCCCGATCAATTTTCTTCGGAGGAGGAGGTGGAAGATCAACTACTTCTGCTACCTAGACATCTTCTCCAGGAAGGGATTCCTCGAAGTAAAGCCGTACCATTGTTGAAGATTGGCCTTCTTGCGAGCTCGGTATTTCCCTCTCAAAGGCCTCAAAAGTAGAAGAAATTTCTTTATCTTTACGAGCCCCTAGGTTGAAGCACTTGTCAAGTAGCTTTTGATGAGCCGGAGGAGTGAGGTCGTGTAATTGAAGGAGATGTTCAGATGGTAGTTGGTCGTCCAAAAGGGTTTTCACCTCTGAAAATTTCTGTAACAAAGCTAACTCCTCGCTTGTCAGTGCGATCTCACTCTTGATAATGTTTGCATGGAAACTAATATTAATAACGAGCAGTGTATGTGCATAGCAGTAATATAAAGACATACTTACCAGGGGAAGAGTGAAATGAAAAGTTTTGGAGGTTGGTCAAAGAAAGACAGGACGTGTAAAACCAACGCGTCTTATAGTCGTCTACGTTGGATTTACCAACCCCCTTTGGAAGGTTCACTTTATAGGGAGATTTTCGGGCTTATGTATAGTAAAACCCATATTTTTTCTCTGATTTAGGGCCCACGGTGCTTTTAAAGAGAAAAAAAAATGTTGAATCATCACAGGGGTTGGTGGAGGAAGATTATTCTTGATAAAAACTGAAGGTAGGGTAGTAAGGTGAGCATAAGAGTTGGGGGTGAGCTAAAATGGGACGAGCTTAAGGTCGTTTAAAAGGTCGACCAAGTAATGATGAACTGGAAATCTAAAGCCAGCTTCTATATGTTGGCGGCTAATAGAAATGAATCCCTTAAAGGAATAGGTTGCATGATCATGGGTTTTCGGCACCATTGCCCGACACTCATAATGATAGGACTCAAACCAGATCTTTTCTATGCTCTTGTCTGAAGAATCCCGCTAGCACTTTAATGGACTTTCTGAACCCGACTTATCGGATTGAAGAAAGCCGAGAAGCGAACCCCTTAAATTACTTAGCCCATTTACTTGTTTTAACATAAAACTTTCTACTTTCTTTTAAAATAGTTGGATTGATATAAATTTTTCGCATTTTCTTAAAACAAATTTTATAAAAATTTTGATAGCATAACGACTGTGATTTTAACATTTCCCAAAATTAACCTGTGAAAAAAACGTACTTCAAACTATATCAAATCACCTCCCAACTTTTTTTGACCACAAACATACACTTTCTTCATTCAATTCACATCACCATTTTTTTTTTTCACAAACAACTAATTTCCATAACATACATGTTACAAATGCTTTAGAAATTTCACAACAATGCATATATCAAATATACATAGATTTATCAAGTGATATACGTGTATCATGTGTAAGTGTTCAGTTGTATATACATATCAAAAATTGTATTACAATTTTCCAATCATTTAAATCCTTTAGATTTATTATTTACAATGCCAAAAATGTGTTGAATGTTTATGCGATGCATCGAAACGATGCCCACCTAAAGTAATCGATGTGATGTCCAGAGCGCAGAGTCACCTTTATAAACACCTACTATGATAATTAAGTTGTACAAATGTAAAGAGGTTAGTTCCAAGAGTAATAATAATATCAAGCTATAGAATTCATCAAGATTTATAACAGCACTCATTTATTAAACGTTTTTTATTTAAAGGAAAACATTTCTTTCTAAAACTCCATGTATACCACTAATGAACTCAACCATCACATGGCGATTATTCAACTAACGCCAAACGTGAAGCTGCTGGGATCTCTCAACCACTACGATGTGGAATTTACTGTGTCGCAAACGTAGTGTGAAACAAATCTCAAATCTGAGCAACTACAATGTGAAATTTTCTGCATCGTAATTGTAGTGCTATAACTCTAGGCAACTACGAGCAGAATTTACTGCATTGCCACGTAGTGCCAAATTTGTAAATCTAAGCGACTACGTGCGGAATTGTCTGCGTCGCAACGTAGCGCTAGATACTCTAGAAAACTATGCAATTACGAACGGAATTTTCTGCATCGTCACGTAACGCTAAATCTCATATAATCTGAGGGTATATACATGAGTTTTGAAATTGTATTGTTAAATGCAAAAGTACAAAACCTCTTACTTTTCAAACTCTTAAAAGTTCCTCGATTTCAAACATTTGAAAATCAACTTTGTTTTCATTCCTTTATTTGTGAATTCCTTAAGGAACTCACATGCTCAAAACTTAAATTTAAAATTTTGGAAATCATTTTCGTTTTCGTTTAACAACAATATACAGAGTTTAAAATAGAAATCAAAATAGATGCAAGTGGAAGACACTTACCTCGATTCAAATATACTCAAGACCTCAACGAGTTTCTCGTGCCTCGCTCGCCTGCTCGCCACCTACATAATATTCATATTCATAAGAAACTAGTTTAATAAGTTACTAGTTGACAATGTACATAGTCACACTGTTTTTACCATAACTTTATCAATTTTTATCGGGTCCTTCCCATTCCAATTCCTACTCTTTACTATGATATTCAAGCACATTTTAGAGTCTATATTAACCCAATTTAAGGGCGCTTCCTTCAGCCCTTTATAGGTTATATTACAACTTAATTTGGATCTCACATACATTTTTTCACATTTTACACTTAAACTGGTTATACGAATTTATCTTTGAACCGATCTTTAAAATTTCAATTTCTTTATAAAAGTTTCACTTTTAAACCCCTAAGATCATCCCCATATGGCCCATATAATTTTTGAAGGCCCGAAACAAAAAATTTAAAATTTAAGCCTCTTTTGATACCCCAAAATAGATCTGAATGCATAGCTCTACTCAGGGCTCCATTTTCCTTTGTTCTTTTCCTATAGTCCTCTTATCGCACATTCTGGTCACCTATAAAATTTCATCGAAAAATTCTATTGTTTGCTATGTCAAATCTAGGAAAAATACCATTTTTCAAGCACATTTCGATGCACTTTTTCGGATCGAACGAGCGACGATGGTTTTTCTTTCGTATCTAAGCTCCTTTTACCTAATTATGATCAACTAAATTCATTTTATGCAATAAAAATTGCATTTACATAGTTATTTCACTTATCAACTTTCTAACGGCACTATTTTGAGCATAACTTGCGCAATTTCTATCGAAATCGATCCGTTCCAAAACCTATGGTTTTCTATGACTCCTAGGCATCATTTGAGGTGTAGAACAATCCCATATATGTCAGACTTGCACAGGTTGTCTCTATCCCATGGTTTGAGCTCAGGATTCCCAAAACTAGCTCTTTGACAATTCTGTCATTTCTAGATGCTTTTCTAACCTTATTCATGCTTAAATTTGAGTTCAAAACCATCTAAACTCAGAGATTATCTAATGTTCTTCATGTACTTAACACACACAAACACTACTTTTTCACTTTTACTAGTTAATCTCTCTCAACCATTTCATCAAACATATTAATTACTCTCAAATTGTTTAGACATGTTTTACAAACACAAGTTAGGGTTTTGTTTCCATGGCCTTAACTATCCTTCACACATGCCTACTTGTTATTTCAAGCACACTAGAGCATGGAATCACATCAAAATTCCATAATCAACATGCTAAGAAAACCATTCAATTCATCCTTATATCACAATCCAGCATCACACTTTTACCTATTCTAACTACCATCTAAACTTGTAGGGATGGGGATATCTTACCTTTAGATTGCTTAGGGGTGGTTATTCTAACTTGGGTGTGCTTGAAAATGGGGTTTGGAAGCTTCAAAAATCACTTGAAAAGCCTTTGATCTTCTCCCCTTTCTTTCCTCCTCTTGCTGTGACTACCTCTCTCTTTTTCCTTTATGTTTTGCTTGATTTTTGACTAAGTGGTGTGAATTGCATCAATACACACTTATATATAGGCTTTTAATGATTTAATTTACCATCTTGCCCTTAGTGATTTATTTATTTATTTATTCTAATAACTTTTGATTGGTTTTCAAGTAATTTGATAAATCTATAAATATAATCATCTATTAAATTTCTAGAATAATGTCCTACCATTTTGCCATCTTTTTATATTTCTTGTTCACTAAATGACTGTTTCGCCTTTTTTGTCAACTTTTTATCCTTTCAAGACATTTATTTATATTTTAATGTTATTCCGAAGGGTGACTTGGACTAATTTACCCTTTTTACTGGATAACTAAGCTATTAACGTTCGAAAATGTAAAGTCGAATATGGGGTTTTACACAGAAGGCAAGGAAAAATCCTCAACGATGGATTCAAGCTCATTGGGGATAACAGAAGACTCGTGTCTAGAAAAAGGGGTACGAGCAGGGGAATTATGGTGCCCTGAAGGTTCTGATACGGCCTCACCGGTCTGAGAGGTCGCGATATCAGTATTTTTTACTTGGTCAAGTTCTTCCTCAGGATCCACGTTAGCAGCCCCCACTTTATAGTCTCGACGACTATGACCAAACATCTACAAAAGTAATGAGGGGGTCAGATCGTGAACAACAGACCAGAATATAGAGTTTAAGGCTATTTCTACTTTCCTAAAGATCAAGTCAAGCGTACAGGGTGCTACCGAGTGTGTAACACCTTTCGTCCGACTTCCGTTACGGTTGGAAATCCGGAACGGAGAACGTTACTTTCCTAATAAATCCATTTATGTTATTATTGAAAAACTATTATCATTCTAAAGCTCTTTACCAATAGAGGATTTTTTTTTTTTTTTTTACATAAATCCGGCAGAGTTTTATCTGTTTTTCTGAAATCCCAAAATCCATTTCCTGTAATTCAAACTCTAACATTTCTAAAACATCAATTTCTAAATTCCCATTCGGACCTCCCATTCGTTTCCAAAACATTTCATTACTCAAATATATCATAAACATTTATATGCATACATAATCAAAAGTAAGCTTTTAAGAAATATACATATGCTTTTATACAGAACTTTGTTATAATTAAGTGGAATACAATAATTTACACAATTATACATGTATCCCAAAAATGCATGATCATATGCAATATATCTATATATCTACCAAAAGCGTGGAGGGGATGGTGACTATCTGAGCCTTTGCGTACAAGTTATTTCCTCTGTCAGTAGATGGAGTCAAATGATTCAACCTACAGTAAATCAATGTGCTAAGTATAATTGCTTAATAGGTATACACATAATCTAATTTCTCAATTTCAAATGTAATTTCATTCGTAACTAAAAGCATTCTAACTTTAACATTCATAAATATATATATATATATATGTTGCATAAAAATACTTAAACATATAGTTCACAATTTTTCGAGTTCAACATTTTTCAAAGCATTGAACATTTCATTTCACATCACATTTTCATTTAATTGCTTATAACATTTTTCAATGCCCTTAGTAAACATATATTTGATACTCATGTATTGGTATATAGGTTTCCGGCATCGGACACGCGATGATCACCCGCCGGAATAACGGTCGACCCCGACATCGACCGCTCGGTGATTATCCACCAGGTCGTATATCATATCACATGATTTTTCAGGACCGGACACGAGGTGCCTCTCATAGTCCATTATGAATCAATTTAGTGTATGCAAATAAACGGTACAGCTGCTGATTTCCCTATTGACATGTCAATTACCAATTCTCATTTATCGATATCTAAGTTTACAAGGGCTATTTACAACATAACGTTTAATTTACATTTACAACTTTGGCTTTTGTACCAAGTTTCTCATAACAAATCAATTTTGCGTTTCATTTCAAGTATAGTCAAATACGTTTGTAAATGCATTATATTAAAACGATATAATAATCTCATTTAAGAAATTCGTTACACAATGAAAACACTTTCAAATAAAATTAACGATAATGTGTATACCGACCTCAAACGGATTCGATCTTTGAATCGTATACTCCCTTACGCTTTACCCTTATTCTTTGGTTGAGAATTCGGTTCGCCGGGTTCTCCTTGACTTTTCAATAAAAACAAACGTAACGAAAGTTTATATATTTCTAGCGTTACTTAGTGTACTATAACTATATATTCTCCTATAATGCATCCTAAACACTTCCAATGGATATCACTTCCAAACAGCTCATAATATCCTTTTCATGATTGTCTTTACCGTATTGAAAATAATCTCAAAACAATCCCATTAAAATAGCTTATGATAGCCCAACAATCAATACGAAAACAGCATTCAAAGAACTCAAAACAGCATGTAAAACGTTTCTAAAAACAACATGTAACAGTCCTAAAAACAGCGTGTTATACTGCACTTTGACAGTGTCTAGCACGTTTATAGCTCATATAATCACACCTTAACAGCTTATTTAACTGCACGAAAACAGCCTTTAAACAATTCAAGACAACCCTTAATCTTGCCTAAAAACTGCACATAAAACTGCACTTAATTTCCATAAAAACTGCATGTAAAAACAGCCCATAAAATTTATTCGTAATGGCTTTCATTTGCCCGAATTAACTCTAACAAACCATCATGAAATCTTTCAATCATTTTCGTCATAAATATTCATTTGAATCACATTCAAATATCGTTTAACATCATGGCATTTTGATCATAATCCATTCGGCACTAAATCACAAACTAACGCCTTTCGAAATCACGGAAAACAAGATTGAAACACTTAAAAACAATCTAGTGATATTCAAATAACTTTTCGATACTCTAAAGCATATCGTTGTGAATCATTTTTCATGCTGACAATTTTGAAACGAAAAGCAAAACATAACAGCCCATCCTTTTCTAACATAACAGCCCTTATACGGTTTTCGCAACGTAAATTCAACATTGAAAATCATTCGCAAACACGTTAAAACTTAATCAAACGAACCTCCGCACTAACGAGGTTCTAAATCCTATATCCCAAACATATCATCATCAAAATTCATCCTTAACTCAATCTTACTCATTATTCAACGAAACGAAATCAATAAAAATCACAACGTACCTTTCGAAACTCTCTTCGAAAGCTTCAAAACTTCGAAAAACACTCACGAACAATCGCGACTGCGAAGACGCTCTCACAGCAGCAAGCTTTCTTTCCTTGATGCTGTTTCACTTCAGGTCTGACTGTTGTTTTCAACTTGACAGCAGCTCGGCAGTAGCTCGCATAATGGCAGCAACTGGTTCACGATGACAGCACAGGGCAGCAACTGGTTCACGACGACAGTAGCAGCACGGCAGCAACAACACCAGCCCTTGATAGCAACAGCACCTTCATCATGCCAGCAGCAGCAGCAACGACGACAGCAGTAACTTCAGCTCTCCACAGCACCACTTCACGATCTGGCAACAACAGATCTTTAGTCCTTGGTTGCCTGCCCGGCTGGAGTTCTCAAATTTGAAGTATTGAGCTGCTAGCACTCTCTTTTGCCCTTCTCACGATTGCACACACGCACAAGCTTACAGATTTTGGTCGTTCATCCCGCGTGCAGCAAGGTAGCTCTCGATCAAGGTCTGATCTGCACTTCTTCCTTACATGCACTCAGTTTTGGTCACTGCACTCACTCACCTTCTCTTAACGGTTTCAGCTCACACTTCTTCTGGTCTGCTGCATTTTTCCTTGACCAAACAGCAACTGTTCTCTTTATCGACTCCTTCTGGCTTTTACACGAGCTAGTTTGCACGCCCAAACAGCTCCTCAAGTCCTCACGAGCTGCACTTCCACAATCTTCATTTTACTCTCTCTCGGTTCTCTCTAATATTTCTCACGGGTCTCTCTCTTCCTTTAGTTTCTATTGACCGAGAATGAACTTTTTTTTCTCATCAATAGTTTGCTTTCATTTAATATATAATTAATAACCATCACACACTTGTCACATTCTCATCCATCATTTAATTTTTTTCAATTTATTTAATTCCCTTGCATGACACATGTCATTCATGCAATACCCATCTCATGCTTTTTATGCCACTTGTCCCACCATGCATCAACTCCCATGCATCAACTTTAATGCATTCATTTCATGTTTTACGGATTTCGCTTTTCGCTCGGATTCGCTTCGGGTCCGCCTGAAAATCTAATAAAAATCCAAATTCACATACGGAAACTTTATTAGATTCCGAATAAATATTTGAATCCGGACACTCTGATTTATTTTATGAGATTGAATTAAATAATTATCCCTGGACCCGTCTAGAGAATTTTATAAAAGTTCAATTACTCCTCCGGATCTGGACGGATAATTAATTACATTATCCTTTAATTAATAATCAATATTTAATAAATTATTTGGACACCGAAACAGCATGTTACAGAGTGAAAAAAAGCCTTATTTACAAACCTAATGGGCTACAGAAGCTATCAGATATCAACAAACTCCCGACTCGACCAGAGTTGAGGTATTAAATGATTACGAACAAGAAATGGTACACATGTATGTGACTTATACAATCAAACAAGTTTTTGTTCAAGTTCTTCAGATTTTATCATGCCAAAAATGCAAAGGGAGATATTCATGCGAAGCTTAAGAACAGATTCATATATATAATCCAACGATGCAAGTAAAAATCGTAACTAAAAAAGTTGTGGAGAGTTATGGAAGTTTACCTTAAATATGATGAACTTAAACGACGAAGAGGAAGTTGGTGCAGAGTGGCGATGGCGGACAAGAGAAGGTTGAAGACAAAAAGACATTTGTTTTTGAAAATGATTGGTAAAAGCAGAAAGCGAAATGACTAAAGGTTTATATATATAACTGTCATTTTGAAACCCTAGCCGTCAGATAAAAAACAGCTGTGTAATCGTCATTAATCTAGCGATGTAGCACAAAACTTGCGATTTCGTAATCATGCACAGTCAGTGAGAGACTTACATTAAATGCGTATTTATAGCGCATGACATGGAATGTGCAGTAAACTGACGCCTAGAGAAATGTCGCGTGTCATGGGACAAAACGGTATTTAAAAAAAGCAACATAACGGATCCTGCCAAAATTGTCTCGAGGATAAGCTCATTGCTTCTAGTATAAGAAATGTACTGAAAAAAGCAAGGGGGCTAGTGTTATGGGCATTTTAGTGATCATAGAAAATGGGCTGATAAAGGCCCAAAGATAGGCCTAGTATGTTATTCTATGAGAAGAATCCTAAGACACTGGTCAATTAGTCAAAGGTCAAAAGACAGAACATGTGGTCATTTCTTAGTCTGTAAACTCGAGCACATATGATCGTAGGGCTAATCGTTTTAATTACTGTGTGATTGATCGTATTGTTTGAACATATGTTTGATCGTGTGGCAGCCTGGTCTCGAGTTGTGATCGTTAAGCTGATCTAATCGTGGTCAAGAACTGTTCAATGGTTTTCTTTCAAGGCCATCAGAGCGATCAAAGGTCTTTTAATCTACTCGCTGGGTGCAATATCTGATTGCTTGAGTAGTTTATTCGCTTAAGGTGCTCGTTAAATTTGACCAGTTGACCTTTTAGAAAGCCAAATCAGTTTAATTCAGGAAATGAGTCAACTTGCCTAATTTCATGCAAATCAAATCACGACATTTTCGGCAATTGTTGCAGGTATGATGGAGATAATCTTGGAAGATATTATCTCAATTAATGACTATTATTTTTTGCCTTATCTATAAAATTCTTAAACTTATTCAAACTGTAACATCTCCTCTATAAATAGAGAATCAAATTCATTGTAAAGGACAACTAAGAAATATATATTGTTACTCTGAGAGAATAAGGGTGACAGTCGTGGACGTAGGCCATTACTTTGCCGAACCAAGTAAAAATCATTATGTTCTATTTGTTTTGGTCTTGGTCATACTTGTTTCGTCTGTTGGTTGTTATTTCGTAGGTATTGGGCTTAAAGCACCGAGTTGACCAAAATTAGATGTCAACACTTCATCTCCATCATAATTTCGCTCTAGTCGATTACATCTTATTTCAATACCATGGAAGTACATTGAATAGAAAGTTAAACATTCATGGTCAGTATAACCTTCCGCTATTGAGCCTTCTGGATGGGCTTTGTTTCTAACATAGGCTTTTAAATTATGCATTTTCCTGTTAACACATAAACAAAATTTAATAACCTTAAGAAAATTGTAAGAGCATTTATTGATAAATAATAAGAATTTTTACAATAACTAAGTATCATTACCTTTCAAACGGATACATCCAACAATATTGAGTGGGCCCAGCAAGTAGTGCCTCATGAGCTAGATGAATAGGTAAGTGGACCATAATATCAAAAAAGAATGGTGGAAATATTGTTTCCAACTTAAATAATATCAAGACAATATCTCTATCAAGTCGTTCTAACACATCCATTTTCAAAGTCTTTGAAGTCAATTCCTTAAAGAATAAACATAACTCAATTATCATTTTACGAACATTCCTTCGTAAGTGTCCACATAATGCGACAGGAAATAATCGTTGCAGGATAATATGACAATCATGGCTTTTCAATCCAAAAATCTTACAATCCTTAATGCTCACACAACGAGATATATTTGAACCCATGCCATCTGGAAGTTTAATTGAATTAAAGAATTGACATAAGTCTTTTTTCTCAGAAGATGACAACACATAACAAGCTGAAGGTAGCTTAATTCAGCCATTAATACATATAGGATGCAACTCACGTCTTATTCCCATGTCCTTTAAATCAAGACGAGTCTTATAGGTGTCTTTTGTTTTTCCCTCAATGTTCATTAATGTCCCTAAAAGACTATCACAAACATTCTTCTCTATATGCATCACATCAAGATTATGTTGTAATTTCAATGTTTTCCAATATGGCAATTCAAAAAATATGCTTCTTTTAGTCCAATTCAAATAATTATTTGGACGTTTTCTCTTCCCCTTAAGAATAAGTTTCTTTCCAAAACATGGTTGTTTTACATAAGACAATTGTTTTAGTAGCTCATCATCCGATAAAGACTTAGGAATTGGCCCATCTTCTATCTTGCCATAAAAAACTTTACTTTGACGCCAACTACGATTAATAGGCAAAAATCTACGATGACACATGTACACAGTTTTTTTTCCATACCTTAACCATTTATTATGTGTGTTTTTGTTGCATGAAGGACAAGCTAGTTTCCCTTTTGTACTCCGACCAGACAAATTTCCATATGCTGGAAAATCATTGATCGTCCATAACACGGCAACTCGTAAAGAGAAATTTTGTTCAGATGTTGCATCATATGTACTTACACCAACATCCCATAATTCTTTCAATTCATCAATTAATGGTCATAGATATATATCAATATCATTTCCAGGAGCCTTCTTTCCAGGAATAAGCAATGACATCATGAGAAATGGATCTTTCATGCATTTCCACGGTGGTAAGTTATATGGAACAATAAAAATAGGTCACATACTATAGGATAGACTCATGTTCCCAAATGGATTAAATCCATCACTTGCTATTCCTAGCCTAACATTACGTCCATCTAAAGCAAATGACTTGTGCTCAAGGTCAAAGTGTTTCCAAGCTTCTGAATCAGCTGGATGTCTTAATACTCCATCATCAACACTTTTATCCTTATGCCATCTCATATGTAAAGCTGTCTTTCTGGAGATGAGCAACCTTTTCAACCTTGAAATCAAAAGGAAGTGTCTTAATACTTTTGCTGGCACCCTTTTATTCTTGCCATCATCATAAACATTTCTAGAAGCGTTGCATATTGGACATTCATTTTTAAATGCATTTTCCTTCCAAAATAAAACACAATAATTTCTACATGCATGGATCTTCCTATAACTAAGACCTAAGTCACGAATAACATTTTTTGCCTTATAGTAAGTAGTTGGTAGAGTCTCACCTTTTGGGAATGCCTCTTTAAGTAAATCAAGCAACATTGTGAAAGACTTATTACTCCAATGATTTAATATTTTTAAGTGAAGCAATTTAACAAGGAATGACAACTTAGAAAATTGTTGACAACCCGGATACAATTCTTGCTCTACATCCCTCATCAATCTACTAAATGTATTTGGTTCTAAAGTAGGATTGCAATTTCTATCATCACTAGAAGCATTATTAATATCTTCGTCTTTCCAATCAGGTAATGGAGTGGGACCGTGAAGATCATTAAGCATCTCATTAACATCATTTGTGTGATATGTTGAACTTATGTGATCTGGATGGTCATCATTATAATCTAGATCTATCAATTCTTCTCCATGACTTGTCCATCTAGTGTAAGATGTAACCATCCCAAAAGTATACAAATGTTCCTTCATAGCATCTATAGATTTAGAATAATAATTGTTGCATCTCTTGCATGGACATAGAATCTTATTGGTTCCATGTTGCATATGAGCAATGGCAAATCTAATAAAATCTTTCACTCCATTAATATATTCTGATTTTTACCTAGCTTTAGATTAAATCCAACTCCTATCCATCATTAACCTAAACAACAAGTAGGTAACTTTAGTGATCCAACGTAGATTTACATGACAATTAAACATGAATAGTAAGAGTCATAACATTAAAAATTGGATACTTAAAATTTATGACATCTCAAGAATTAAAGATTCTATGAAACTTAATTTATATTGAATTATTTTTTATGTTATTATTATAATTTATTAGAAAATTTTAAATGTTTAATCTTTATAAATAATTTGTTTAATCAACTCAAATATATACTATAATAATATCCAGATTTTCGTATTTATAAATTATAATTAAAAGTTGTTAGAATAGGAAAATTATTTTAAAAGGTTAAACTAAGTTATACAGTTACCCTCTAAACAAAACATTAGGTAGTGTCCTAATTACAATAAATATTTTTTAATTTTAATAATAATAATATTATTATTATTTTACTTATTATTTATTTGGAGATGAAGGGTTGGACTTACATTGGGTCTAGGTGGGGCACGTGCCCATCCTAGCATTTTAAAAAAAAAAAATTAAGTTTGCAAAGTAAATATATTTATGACGAATGTGTGGTGGGATAAGGGTTGCCTTTGTATGAATCTGGTTCCAACATGGTTAAGCTTGTTTTTTCACATATTTTTTCAAAAATAATTAATGGTGTTGGTGCTGTTTGAACCCGGATTGGGTTCAAAAATGAATGTCACAAACTTGCCAACCAAGCTAATATTCAAATTTGATATACTTTGACTTCGAAAACTATTATACCCTATCAGTAATTATGAACAATTATTACTACTTATAGATATCGTCAACTACTTTTTTTATTGCAAACTATATTATGATTACATGAACTATTGACTAATTTTTTCTTAAATTTTTCATTTTTTTGGGTCTCTAATTGAGAGCTTAAATTTTCCACCTCAAATTCTCACTTACAAACTTCTTCAAATTACTAATTTACCATACTAATTATACTATGTATAATATATATCATAGTCAGATTACATATTTGAGTTTTAAGATAAGTTTAAGATATATAGTTTAAAAGTTCAAAAAATATTTAAGTAATATAACTTCATGAAAAGCTTATGAATAATTCCTGGTGTATATATAAATTGTTTAATCATTTAGAAATTTTATTTAAGGGTAATAATGGTTTTTATTTTTTAAATGTAGTAATTTATTTATAATTCAGTTAGAGTTTTACTTTCATTAAACAATCCTATTCCTAACTCAATTGATAAAATAAATTAATTTAATTTATAAAAATTCATTAATTATGAATATTTTGTCTTTAAATAAGATAATTGGTATTAAATTTAATAGTTTAATATATGAAAAACTTATGAAAACGTTACTTCATGACTTAATATAGTTTAAGATGGATAAGATAAAATTATTAATATTTAAGCAATCTATAATCATTTCAAAATGTTAGAAATCTTTAATGTGTATTATCATATGTAATGATATTTGCTTATTCTCATATGTGTATTTGCCCATTTTTTCACATTAAATTACTTGTAAGTTATTTTTTTTTTTTAAATAAATGAAAGGCCACCAGCAAATGACATTAGCAAATATACAATGCAGTTTATTCATTACCATTTCAATGCTGAATGTTGATTTTAGAAAAACAAATATTATAAAAAAAAAAAAAATTGGATTACTCTTTATTATTGTTGGAATAATTTTAAAATTAATGTAACATAAGTGTCATATGTGTATGAGAGCTTCTACTTTTCAGTGTATATGAGATTCTAGAATATGTCTATATGAAAATTTCTTATATGAGTGAAATGAGATGGACTTTAAGCCTACAATTGATGGAGAATATATGACATAATGTTTAAATTCTAACAACTAACTAAACCACAATGTTGTATATGTATATTTTTTTTTTTAAAAAAAAAAACAAATTACACAAAATGCAGACTACAAACAACTTCTCTGAGTTTCAGTTCCAATCCAAAAATATTTTATGTAATCTAAGATCATGGAAATAACTTATTAATAATTTTTCAGTTTAAGTATGAACTATTTAATTATTTAATTATTTTTTTTTGAAATGATCATTTAATTAATTTTATTTGATGATAATAATGGTTTTTCCAAATATATAAATTTATTTGTAATTTAGTTATAGTTTAAATAGGAATTAATATTTAGAGTTTTAATTTGATTAAACAATCCTATTCATAACTCAATTGATAAAGTAAATCAATATAATTTATAAAACTTTATTGATTATGAATATTTTATTTTTAAATAAAATAATTGGTATTAATTCTAATGGATTAAGATCAGATGGAATTATGATTAAAATAGGAGTTTTTTTTCTTTTTGTTTTTTTGTTTTTTGTTTTTAAGTAAAATGGAGTTAGGAAAGAAAAGTAGCAGCAGACTCAATTATCATTTCGCTCCTAATTATTTGGGTTGGTTACTTGGTTAAGTTGATGAGAGTTCAGAGTAGCATAAAAGGCAACTTGAAAAAAAAAATCAGTTTCCAAAAGAAAATTGTAAAAAAATAATAATAATTGATTGATTCTAATAAAATATATGCTATATCAAATATTTAAATGGATATAAATATTTTTTTATCAATTTTTAATAGGTAACACCTCTCATGTTATCTAATGGTAGAGAGCTCTCATACAATTACCTTGGTTTGAGTAACTACATTACAAAAAATATTTTAAAAATAAAATTGATAAATAATTATTATTTTTTAGTGCTAACAAACTTTTTAAAAATTGTTAATAGGATCCTCATAAAAGATTTTGTTGAGATTTTTTATGATATTTACTTGGGATTAATGGTATGATAAAGAATAAAGAAGTTGTTGTTAATGAGTCTAAACATGGAAATTTCAATGGGGAATAGAATTACATTAACATTATGTACATGAATGGTTACTTGGTTAAGTCTCCAGCATGAGGGATGCTTCTAGAGATTATTTTTTCCTTTTTTTTTTTTTTGGCATTATTACTTTTTATTTAATAATTACGCCATGTGGGATACACTAAGAGCATCATTCGGAATGTTTAATGTTTACACTTTTATCTTTTAGTACGTGGAATTTATTAAATGATAATTAATTATAATTATTAAAATTTATTAAACATTAACGTGGCATTTCATATATGCCAAATTTTTATTGTATTACGTTGTAATTATGTCTATTATACATAAATAATTATTTTTGGGTTTGAGTAATCCAATGTGGTATGTCTTGTATTCTATCAAATTTATAGTTTCAATGATGTGGTAGTTTTATTTATATGATTTCTTAAATTTTTTTCTCTCATCACATAGTTAGTATTCTATTTAAACTAAAAATATCCATAAATAAAGATTACAAATAAAATTGAAAATAAAGATAACATGTAAACAAAGGATAAAGCAAACCATTTTTCATTACTTACTAAATTATCAAGACATCATGAATGCTAATAGTTTAAAAATAAATATAGATGTTAATTTATATAGAAAAATAACTTACCTGCTATTGCTTTAAGAACAAATGGCAATCCAGTAAATTGAAATTAAAACTATTTGTATCTAATTTCTAAAATAGCAAAAGAAACATAAGGTCAGTAGCTTCAATTCAAAATCCAACACATGTTAATAACAACAATATATTGAAAGAGACATCAGTTCAAGCTAAAACAAGAACTTACCAACTATCGATCCACATAAGGTTGCAATCGAATCGATGTAGATTAAAACTCTTTCAAATCCAAGTCCTTCAATAAAAAAAGAAAATTAAGGGCAATGTACTTAATTGAACTATTGAAGTATCAACAATTGATTAAATTGAGAGATGTTGTCACTAATTTTATGGAAGATGAACACAATTGCTGTTGTATATTGCTATTTGAACTGTGGTTTTAAATTAAAAATTTTAAGCTATTTTAATAGGGTTTTTGAATTTAAAATGTCAAACAATTTCTACCAACGTCTTTTTTTTAAAAAAAAAAATTTAAAAACCTAACATTTTGATATGATGAGAAATATCCTAACTGTTTATAACGTTAAATTTTGAAAATTTAAGAGTAGTTAAGTAGTTAATTACATCTAAGCCCCTATAATTTTAAATTTTACCCATTTTAAATTATATTGGATAAAATTTATGATTAAAATAAAGTTATGAAAATTATATATTCATATATCCCATAGTATAATTGGCAAACCTTATCATTTTCTTCTAATTAATTATGTTATCATTGGATTGTCTTTTAACTTATTTAGTAACAAAATAATATGCATAAATTTGGCTTGGCCCTCTTTACCATTTTAATAATAAAGAAGACTTCTTAATTTTTAAATTTAAATTATTTTTTAGAAAAATTTAAATATTTTTGTCGGAAGCTAATTAATCAATTTGAATATAACACATCAAAGTTTAGCAAGAGTTGTATTCATGCTGTCAAGACATGGTACAGTGCTATATAAAATTAAAAAAATTAAGGTACATATTGCATATCATGAAAATAAATTGACTTAATTTTATTTTAGAATTCTTGAAGATACATGAAAAAAAAATCTTCCTAAAACAACTGATATTATATCACCTAAACAGGCTTATAAACCTCATGTTTCATCATATTAATTAAAAATTAAAAAAAAAAGTAATTCTATAATTAACTAATTATTTATCAATTAAACAATCGTACTCTATAATTTGGCGTTAAAATTTTTTTTACAAGTTTGTGGGTGGAATGTGAGTTTCACTTGAAACTATCGGTCTTGCAGTTGAACCTGAACTTGCAAAATTTCTCAAGTGAGGATGTAAGTGTGAGTGCAAGTTCTATCAATCCCACCAAAATTGGACCTATTACAATTGTACCTCATATAGAAACACACAACACGTAATACCAATGTGAAGTAAAAGTACCATAATCATTTTAATTATAAGTGGATATGCGCTAAAAGTCATATTTCAACAATGAACACTCTTATCACTCTCACATAATTAACATACTTGTGATTTAATCAAAGTAACTTATTCCAAATGTCTTTGTTTTTTATTTAAAAACACTGTTTCAAGTGTAAAATAAAAAATAAAAATCAAACATTTAATCATACAAGGTATATATGTTTAAGATATCATGAGTTTAGATTTAATTATATATATACATGTATATACATATATGTGTATGTATATATGTATGCATATATATATATTATAATGTATGTGTGTATATATATATATATATTGTATGTTGTCTATTGTAATATAGAAAACATAAAATTATTCAAATATTCTAAGTCCCTTTTTATAAAACAAAATCCAAGTATAAGTTACAGTTATCCATTTAACTATATAGGACACATAGCTTCAAATATTCTTACATGAATATTTTAAAAAGTTTCGATTAAATTTGCAGTACACACAAGTGAAATTTGTCAAAACATTATGAATTATGTATTTATTTGGAACATAATGAAATATTTTAATTTTTAAATTATGAAATCACAACCATATGATGGTTCTAGTATCATAATTTAGTTCATATAGTTTTTATCAATAAAATATATTATAATTTATTGATTAATTTATTTTTTAATCAATATTATAATTTACATTATAATATTTTAATATTATCCACAGTATCAATTTTTTTTAACTTATCCATTTCATCAAATTAAATAAAGTTATCCATTTAATCCAAGATTTTCTTCATAAATTTAAAGGTAAGATTTTGGTTATGGTGTCATAAATTGGTTAATTTAGGTTTTCTAAAAAAATTAATTAAATAGTTTATTGATTCATATAAATCTTAAACCTACTTAAAAAGAAGCAAATTAATATACTCACGTAGGATTTTCTTTTTTCCCTTTTAAAGAAAAAACAAAATATCTCACGTTCAACCTATTCAATCTCTCATCTCTCCCACTCAATTGTCAGTTAATAAAAATAGCATCCTTTTGTATTTATTTCAAGAAATTTGAGACTGCAGTCTGCTTTTCCTCAAAAAACTAATAATTCATCTTGTCATTATAAACAACAATTGATCCTCACATGCTACTGCAGGTAATTCATGAGAATGGCTTTTGGATTTCATTACTTTAGTTTTTTTCATATTGGTTGTTTAGGAGTTTGATTGTATATATTGAGCAATTAATATGGTTAATTGTGGTTGTTTTATTCTTTGTTAAGTTTTTGTGGAGGTGTCTTGGGATTTTTTTTGCTGTCAATATAGGTAAATTTTAATGTTTTATTCTTTGTTCAATTTCGGTGGAGATGCCTTGGGATTTTTTACTGTTAATATAGGTAAATTTTAGTGTTGTTGCTTAAACTTTATCATTTATTTGCGATTTGTATACTTGTTTCAATATTTTAGTTTTTAAGATTGTGGTTCTTTAATTGATTGATCAGGATTTTACTTAAATGTAGGTAATAGTTTCTATAAATTTATTCATTTATATTGAATGGTGATATATGCAAGTTAGTGTATAAACTCATTCCAATACCAATTTAAGAGTTAAAAGGTCGTTAAAAAAATAACATAATAATCATATTAAGAGAAGGGCGTTTAAATATCTACAAATCTAGTTCTGTATGATACTTTAGATGCAAAATCATAACAATTTTTCTGATTACCATTCTTTTTGTGGGGATTTTACTCCAATATAAGTCATAAGGTTTATGATACTTATTATGCTTTTTTTTTTTTCAAATAAAGTTATTATTATAAGGTTTATGATACTTATGATACTTATTATTTTTAAAAAGTTAGATTTGGAAGGTTTACCAAAATTTTCCCTTCCAAAACCATGAGATAAGTTTATTTTAGCTTACCCAAAATCAGTGTCAAACTAGCACCAGACCTCTTTAAGTTAAATATTTCGGTTTCACCATTTTGTTCCTATGCAAGTCTACTACTTAGGTTCATTGATAAATTCAATGTTCCAAAGAAAACAAAAATGAACCATGTGTGAACTGTGATAAAATAGAATTTATATTATATAGATATTGCTCATACTCTTATATAATATTGCTCATAGTCTTACACAGTAACAAAATTTGTATTATATAGATATTGCTCATAACCTTTTCAATTTACTGTTTGGATTCAAATATTATCTTAATACATTAACTCTTTATTGGTTGGTTGTGATAAAGGATTGAGTTTCATGTTACTCCAGAAAACAAAATAAATATGGTGTATCAATCCTATTATCGTCAAAACGGTTGTTCAAATCTCAATAATAATGTTCAGTTGAGACAAATACAAGCACTTAATCTACTTAAAAAAAAAAAAAAATACAAGCACTTAATCTAGAATAAAACAAATCCCGACCATCTTTGACTTGGCTGCAATGTCAGTTCAATAAAAAAAAAAAAAAATGCTCGTTTAATTTTACATGAAATTACACTTTTGACCTAAACATGGTTATTCTCGAAGACAAGTGGATAACCATTGCTCTTGCACGGGCCACAACACTGTACCATAAACTTGGGTTAGGTATAGGATGAGTTGCTTAATCTTAGGAGCCCATTGGATTTTGATCCAACGTCATAAAATTGGAAGAAATAATAAGTATCATAACTTTTTAAAAATGTAATAATAAAAATAGTAACCCAATCTATATATAAGAACATAAAGCTCTGCACATTCTTAAAGTATCATATTCTATCATTATTACTCGAGCACTCTTTTTGCATAAGTTTGTGTACAAATTGGAAAAATTTTATCTTTATCTCATGCATGAAACTCTATTTGATTATGTAAGATTAGAATTCTTTTATATTTAAAACGAAAATAAAGAAGTGCAATTTATTTATTTTTTAAGGTAGTAATATATTGGTATGTCTTTATAAATTATATTTTTATAAAAATTTTAATGGGGTTAACTAATTAAAGGGGTCTACATACAGGTTTTTAGGGGTGTAAATATCACCACTCTTTTTCTTTCTTTTTTTCTAATAAATTAAATTGATTCAATTTTTTTAATTAATTAATAGCTACATAACTAACTAATTAATAGTCATAATTAATTATTTAGCATGTTTAAAAGTTCTAGCCTGTTATATGTGTAACTTGTAAAAGTCTCCAAAGTCTTCTTTGTAGCAACACATTCATTAAGTTAAAGTAAATACTAGATAGAAAATAACTATAGAAATACATTTTTGCAAGAATTTAGTGGGATGGTGTGAAAAATACATATCAATTAAGCAATTACACATCATACAATTATTATATTGTTGTCGTTGTTTTTTGAAATTATGTGTAACTTTAATAAGAATGCATATAATTTAACATGCTAATTTTTTTTTTTAATATTACCAACACCTGTAGGCATTTCCATACAATGACTACCAAAAAAGTTAAGGGTCGTGGTGGATGGGCCAAAACTCAAAGTATTTCACAAATATATGGCAACAATTCATCGAAGGATGTTGAGAAACAACCATCAAATTTAGTTGCACCCATACCAAATGCACCTTCTAACATAACAACAACATGCACCAAAACACCTAAAAACTCATAAACATTTATTGCTTATTCATCAACTAAACGTGTACATGGACCAAAACACCCAACACCAATACCAACTTTACCTTCACACCACCAAACTACACCACTGGTTTCACATGCTTCGACAACCACAACTACAACTGATGTCACACCAATAATTACAAGTGCACGTACTCCTATACCGACACCTACACCTTCTGAAATAAAAGATTCTTCTCTTACTGAACAAGACCATGCTGGTAATAGTATGTTATATATATACATACACACACATTGTAATTTATAGTTTCGATCTTACATTTTCTCATTTTCTATTATAACATATTACTAAAATCATGTATGTTCTAAAAATTATGATATAGAGTTTACAAGAAAAAACAAACGTGGAATTTACTCAAGGACTTGATCTATTGAAAAGAAAGCAATTAGGTGATAGGATTGACATAAACATATCCACAGGTGTAATGCGTGCAGTTGGAGAAAATAGTCAGTTCTACATCACCGATACAGGATGCATTGTTAGGAGATATGCTCCATTGCAATTTAATGGTTGGAAGGACATTCCAAGAATTGAAGTAGAAAAATTAATTCTTCGTGTTCGTGTAAGTGCAAACTATTTCCAACTTTAATATATTTTTTAAATTGCTTCTTATCATTAGTTGTTTATTATATACTTTATATTTGAGTTTTTCAGGAAAAATTCAAATTAAGCAATGAGCCACATGTGAATAAGGCTATTGAGGAGGATATGAAGCGTAGGTATACTAGATGGCGTTACACTTTACATGAAAAATATTTGGAAGTAATTAAAAGAGATGAAGATCTTGCAAATCCTCTTGATGATAGAGTGGATGTGAAGGATTGGGAATATCTTGTTAAATTATGACAAGATGACAACTGGAAGGTTAGTTCTAAAATTCAATATTTGATAAATAAATATTAATTAGTTTTGCGAGTTGTAAAGTAAACATATATGCCAAATTATTTTTTATTTGATTATACAATATATATTTTTTGGACTCTATCATTGATTTATAGAGGTAATACTATTTTGGTGATAATTAATCTCAAATAGGCATCTAATATTATCGTTCAGTATATTATTGGATTAATTTCATTGAAAAAGAGAAAGGAACAAGGCAAATAACAAGAAAATACAGTTCCACCATTCTGCTGGGACAAAAGCATTCAATCGTCTTAGATGGGAAAATGTAAATCCTTATGTTTCCTCTCTCTTTGTTTCACTTTTATTGTGCATATTATAGTTTTCTTTCTTTCAAAATTTATTAGCTTATTTATTTTCATTGTTATGAGTTGATATCTTTTATTATTTATTTATTTTATTTATCAGGTATATAATTCTTGAATTTTAATATTTATTATTTTTATTTGTTATGATGTTTATGATTATTTTTTTTATTTGATTAGTCCAACAAAATAAGAGCATTTACGATTTCGTTAATGTTGAAAATTTGAGTAAAAGTTGCTGACTGATATTATTTTATATTTTTAGTGAAACATTATATTATTTATACATGAATTGGTTAGATTAGAATTTCATTTATCTGATAGTCACTAGAATGTTTTTTAGCTTGTTTATTTATGGAAATTTTTAATACACGATTTTACATGCTATTTGAAGTTATAAATTTTAGTCATATACAATTATTCACTATTTGTTTTTCAAGTTACAATGCGTTTTCTTTTTGGGTTTTGTTAATCTAAATTGTCATTTGTTGTTTAATGTTGATTAGCTTCTTACTAACTTTTATGTACATCCACCATGCTCAGACATTAATGTTAGCTCATGTACATGTTAGGGAATAGACCTCCCAAAGACACCAGATTAATAAAGAGATAAAAATACTACGAAAATAATAAAGAAAATAAATCAGACGAAAAAAACAACACAAGATTTACGTGGTTCACCCAAACATAGCTACGTCCACGTAGCTGCTGCAGATCTTCATTATAAGGAGAAAAAATTACAACAAGTGTTTACAAACACTTAAAACATTCAAAACCTCACCCTAGATCCCGAATACATCCAAAAGGATAACAATTCTCCAATACTCAAGAAGAATCTCACCAAGAGCTACACCACTCTTTTTTTCTCTTCAATTCTCGGATATATGAAACAATGAGAGGAGGGAACTTTATATAAGTACCTGTAGGCACCCCCTCATTAATTAGCATTAATTGATTTCCCAATTAATTACATATCTAAATTGTCTAATGTATCTTCTCAAATCATTCAACTGCCTAAATAGACAAAGAATGAGTTTCTAGATTCTTCTTTTGCCAAAATAAAGACATAATCAATTTCCTAATTTTTCAACTGCCAAAACAGTGAAATATTAACTTTTCTTATTTTGCGGGAACCATATATTGGTGTATTTAATTCCTAGATTTTAGGAATTATTCTCTCAATGCATTAAATTCCACAATTTAGGAAAATCCCAAATGCATTAAATAACAATCTCCCATTTGAAGACTTACTTCAGTCATGTCTTCACACAATCAAATGCAACAGCTTATCTCTCCTTTACTATTCTTACAGGCCAACTGAAACTGAGCACAGCTTCAGTTTGTTGATCGTCACTGTCTTCGTCAATATATCTGCAGGGTTTTCACTTCCATGAATCTTCTCAAGCTTTAAAACTTTGTCTTTCAAAAGAGACAGGATAAAATGATATTTCGTCTGAATATGCTTCGTCCTTGCATGGAAAGACGGATTTCTTGCTAAGTGAATTGCACTATGACTGTCAGAATAAAGAACATTGCTCTCCTGTTTCTTTTTTAATTCTTCCAAGAAACCTTGAAGCCAAATCATCTCCTTGCTGGCTTCTGTAATTGCAATATATTCTGCCTCAGTATTGGAGAGAGCTACAACTTTCTACAGTTGGGAAACCTAACTCACCGCGGTTCCTCCCAAAGTAAACACGTACCCTGTAGTGCTCTTTCTATTGTCGACATCTCCGGCTAAGTCAGCATCAACAAAGCCTTCTAGTTTCATATCTCCACTTTTAAAACAAAGTGTCATTCTTGTGGTACTTCGTAGATATCTGAGGATCCATTTAACTGCTTCCCAATGTATCTTGTCAGAATTGTTCATGTACCTACTCACCACTCCTACTGCTTGTGCAATATCTGGTCTTGTACAAACCATGGCATACATCAAACTTCCAATGGCTGAGGCATAAGGAACCTTTCTCATGTGATCACGTTCTTCCTCAGTCTTAGGTGAATTCTCTTTGGAAAGTTTGAAATGGGCACCCAATGGAACGCTTACTAGTTTAGTATTCTGCATGTTGAACCTGGAGAGAACTTTACTGACATACTTTGCCTACGGCAGCAACAAAGTTTCTATTGCTCTATCTCTGGTAATCCTCATTCCAAAAATCTGCTTTGCAGCACCCAGATCTTTCATTGCAAACTGCTTTGATAATTCCAGCTTTAAGTTATTTATTTGTTGTATGTCAGAACCTGTAATGAGTATATCATCTACATACAACAATAGAATAATAAAGCTATTGTCAAACAGCTTAATATAACAGCAATGATCTGCTTGACATCTTGTAAAACCGCTGCTAACCATGAAGCTATTGAACTTCTTGTACCACTGTCTTGGAGCCTATTTTAGACCGTACAGACTCTTCTTCAGCTTACACACCATGCTTTCTTTGTCTGCTACCATAAAGCTTTTTGGTTGCTTCATATATATCTCTTCCTCCAAATCACCATGAAGGAATGCAGTCTTTACATCTAACTGCTCAAGATATAAATTTTCTACAGCTACCATTTTCAGCACCAACTTAATCGTCGTCAATTTCACTACCGGAGAGAAGATCTCAGTGTAGTCGATGCCTTTTTTTTGCTGAAATCCTTTAACCACCAGCCTAGCTTTGTAACGCTTACTTCCATCATGTTCTTCTTTGATCTTGAAAATCCACTTGTTATGTAAAGCTTTCTTCCCTTCTGGTAATTCAGTCAATTCCCATGTTTGATTTGACATCAACGAGTCCATCTCATCTTTCATGGCAGACTCCCACTTGATCGAATCTTCAACCTGAATTGCTTCTTCATAACACTCCGGTTCTTCATTGTTAGTCAATAATAAATAATGCAAAGAAGGTGAATAGCGTTGTACTAGTTTAGGAATTCTAGAGGAGCGTCTCACTTTTACTGTAGGAGTACGTGGTTCTTGTGGAGAGACTTCATTCCCAGAACTCTGTCGGTCCCCTGATTGCATGTCCTTTCCAGAGTTTTCCTTAAACTCAACAAACTCCTTTGTTTCAGCTTCAACTTTGTCATCAATAGATTCTGCAGATAATCTGTCCTTGTACATTGCTTTCTCATTGAAAATGACATCCGTGCTTCTGATGATTTTTCGATTTTCAATATCCCAAAATCGATAATCAAACTCATCAATGCCATAACCAATAAAAGCACATTTTTTTGGACTTTGAATCTAGCTTGCTCCTTTCAGATTAATCAATATGAACATAAGAAATACAACCAAATACTCTCAAATATGAAAAATTTACCTCTTTATCGGTCCATACTTCCTTAGGTAACTTTTCTCTGAGAGGTACCGAAGGCCCACGATTGATAAGGTAGGCCGCTGTGTTGACTGCTACAGCCCAAAACATCTTAGGTAAGCCTGCTTGTATTCTCATACTTCTGGCACGTTCATTCAGAGTTCTATTCATGTGCTTTGGTACACCGTTCTGCTGAGGTGTTTTTGGAACAGTTTTTCCCAGTTTAATACCACTGGCTGCGTAAAACACTTTAAGCTTCTCATCCCTATACTGTCCTCCATTGTCGGACCTCAACCACTTTACTTTCAAGCTTGTCTCGTTCTCTACCATGGTTTTCTATTTTCTAAACACATCACAAACCTCATATTTCTTCTTCAGAAAATAAACTCATACCTTTCTTGTAGAGTCATCAATGAAGGTGACGTAGTACAATAAGCCTCCAATAGATGGAACTGGTGATAGACCCTATACATCTGTGTGAACCAGCTCTAACTTCTCCGCCTTAGGTGGATTGCCAATCTTTGAGAAACTAACCATTTTCTGTTTACCGAAAATGTAGTCCTCGCATAAACCAACATCTACAAACTTTATATCTGATAACTTCCTCTTTGAAACAAGAACCTTCATACCTTTCTTGCTCATATGACCGAGCTTCTGGTGCCAAATTTTTGACTTGTCATCTGATTCTGCAGCTGCTAAAATATTCTCCATGTTAGATGTAACATAAAGGGTACCACTCTTCTTTCCACGAGCTATGACCATAGCTCCTTTGGTGATCTTTCATGCATCACCTGCAAAGGTTGTACAATAACCTTCTTGATCAAGTTGACCTACCGAGATTAAGTTCCTTTTCAGACCAGGAATAAATCTCATATCTTTCAACTTCCATACAGTCCGATTAGGCAGCCTCACTTGGATATCACCTTTCCCCGTAATTTTCAAAGTCTCATCATCAGCTAGATGAACCTTTCCGAATTCACCACTAACAAAATTTTCAATGATTTCCCGATGCGAGGTACAGTGAAATGATACCCTAGAATCCAAAATCCAGGATTCAATTGAATTGTTGACACTTAAGACTAAAGCGTCTCTATTTTTCTCAGTTAGATTCCTTTGCACTACCTTTTTTCTTCTTCAGTGCTTTACAATCCTTTTTCAAGTGACCATTCTTACCGCAATTCCAATAGTTGTACTCTTGCTTCCCAGATCTAGACTTACTCTATCTTGATTTTGATATGCTTTGATTTGAGTTTCTTTCGGTGGACCTACCTCTAGATTCGGTGTTTAAGGCAGAACTTGATGTTTCTCCTAATTCTCTTCTGCGTATCTCTTCGTTTAGAATTAGATCTCGAACATCTCTGAATACCATCTTCTTACTCCCAGAAGAATTACTCACTGCCGTCACCATTGCGTTCCAGCTTTCAAGTAGAGAGGATAGAAGGATTAACGCTCGAACTTCATCATCGAACTCGATTTCCATCGAACTTAGTTATGTTGTGATTGTACTAAATTCGTTGATGTGAACTACTACTAACACGCCTTTCGTTATTCGTAAATTGAACAACAACCTCATCAAGTACACTTTATTTAAAGTTGATGGCTTCTCATACATGTCAGAGAAAGCCGCCATCAGACCTGCGGTGGTCTTCTCCTTCGCTATAACAAAAGCAACATTGTGAGATAACGTCAATCTGATAATACCAAGTGTTTGCCTGTCAAGTAAAGCCCAATCTTCATCCTTCATATCTTTTGGTTTTTCTCCCATAAGCGGCAAATTCATGCCCTTGTGATATAAATAATCTTCGATCAACATCTTCCAAAAGCTAAAATCTTCACCATTAAACTTCTCAATTTTTATACTCTTTCCTTCGTCTGCTGTCATCGCTTCCACTCAAATCTGGTTCCTTAAGACTTGTGCAAAAAAAAAAAAAAAAAACCCGAAAAAACACTATTCATGAATTACTATTCATGTGAATAGTACCTTGGCCGAAATCATTATTCACGAGAATAGTACCTCTACCAGAAAAATTGCAAAAGTCACAACTTGAGCTATGATACCAGTTGTTAGGGAATAGACCTCTCAAAAACATGAGATTAATAAAGCGATAAAAATAATGCGAAAATAATAAAGAAAATAAATTAAACGAAAAAACATAACACAAGATTTACGTGGTTCACCCAAACATGGCTACGTCCACGGAGCTGCTGCAGATCTTCACTATAAGGAGAAAAAATTACAACAAGTGTTTACAAACACTCAAAACATTCAAAACCTCACACCCTAGATCCCGAATACACCCAAGAGAATAACAATTCTCTAATACTCAAAAAGAATCTCACCAAGAGCTCTTTTTTTCTCTTCAATTCTAGGATATATGAAACAATGAGAGGAGAGACCTTTATATAGGTACCTCTAGGCACCCCCTCATTAATTAGCATTAATTGATTTCCCAATTAATTACATATCTAAATTGCCTAATGTATCTCCTCAAATCCTTCAACTGCCTAAATAGACAAAGAATGAGTTTCCATATTCTTCTTTTGCCAAAATAAAGACATAATCAATTTCCTAATTTCTCAACTGCCAAAACAGTGAAATATTAACTTTCCTTATTTTGTGGGAACCATATCTTGGTGTATTTAATTCCTAGATTTTAGGAATTATTCTCTCAATGCATTATATTCCATAATTTAGGAAAATCCCAAATGCATTAAATAACAGTATAGATGTGCACAAAAGCAATTAGCTTTAATTATATGACATAAAACTTTTGAATGATTAGGAAGTCTTTGGAAGCCAACTCCATTAATCTTTTTATTCTTTACAAATTTTATAAATAATTCATTTATTAATTATGATATTGTTTCATATATCAGCGGGATCTTGAGACTGAAGTTCTTCTTGGTCGTATTGATACATTCAAGCTCACTCGATATGATGAAGAAAATGATAAATGGGTTGATGATGATGCAAAAAACTCTTATGTAAGTGAACATATATATTTTATAAGTTTTTTTATTGATTATATTATTTGATTATTTATTTTTTATAATGTTTTTATTAAGGTTGAGATGAATATGCTTCGCTCAAATCCTCTAGAAGAGTTACAACATATGTCTGAAGATGAAATTTATGACTATGTGCTTGGAGAGTCCCTATCTGGCTACATACGAGGATTAGGAGTTGGCCCTAAGCCCAAACGCTCTTCTGGAGTGACAGCACATAGATGTGCATAACTTGAGGAAGCTACAAGAAGAGCTGAGGAAGCAGAAACAAGATCTGAAGAACTAGTTGATGAGTTAACAACAGTAAAGGTTGAATTAGTTGAGATGCGTTCAAACTTTAATGAAAAACTTCTTCAAATTCAAGCTCAACTAAGAGGTAATCTCAAAACTTTTTACATTTGGTCTAACTAATAATTTTATTATTTATATGAATTTACAATCTTAGTTACTTAAAATAAAATAGATTGAATTTTTATGTTGTTTTGGTCATCTATTGAAAACTTATATTAGTTTTATTGATTATAAGCATTAATTAGATAGTTTTAGCTCTTATTTGAAAATAGATTTGGTGTCAATGAAAATAATTTTTTAAAGAAAATTTGGTTATATTACAGAATATGACTGAGGTTTTCGCATCTACTGAAACAATCAGACAGGTAATTTATTTAATGTAATAATATTTTCTTAATTGTACAATATGCTTTTGATTACCTATTTTTGTCTCATTGTACAATACTTGGAAAAAAGTTGTTTCATTGGTATTTGATCACCTATAAAATTGTTATGCTTTATTTAACATTCTACAATTGTTTTTATTCATACTTTTAAATTTGTTATTATATGTCTTCATTTCATTTTTTTGATATATTTGTTATATAACTTTATTACAGTTTCAGATGAAATATTATTAGATATGTATTTCTGTATATTAAGAATCAGTTCATGCTCTTTGTTTTTGCTATGTTTTTTAGATAGATGGTTATTGACTTATGTCAACAAGATGCATATTTCTATCATAGTTCGCATTTACTTATTTATGTTGAATATTTTACAGTTTCGTATTAGTATTTTGGGTGTTATGTTATTTAATTGGTCTTTATTGGCTTATGTCAATGACTTCGTCTTTTCGTTGTACTTATGTTGGATATATTATGCATTTAAGTTAGATTTTCTAGATATAAATATTAATTTATGTTGTTTCTTTTATATATTTTATTTTTGATTTTATAAATTTAAGAAATAAAATTTAAATTCCAAAATTTATGTTCTTTATATGATTATTTCTTATTATTATTAATTAAGTAAATATAATTTAGTTATTTATTAGCAATTGTAAATTCAATATATTATGTATAATGTAGATGGAACTTGTTAATTGTTGCCATTAGTGACCAAAATACAAGTTTTATGATTAATGTATTAACCAATTATTTATATATATATATATATATTAGTGACAAAATGCAATTCTTTTGTGACATAATATTCTATGGCTAAAAGAATTTATATACACTATTGGTATCTAATTCTAGGTCTACTAAATGGATTTAGAGACAAAAATAGTTTATTTTTGGTGATCAAAATAGTGGTCACTAATTATAAAAAAAGATAACTTGTGACCAACTTTTACATTACTAATTATATGCACATTAGTGACCATTAATTGTGTATTTGTGATTGAATTTGTTTAGCTAATGTGTATTATTAGTGACCATTTCCTCACTAATATTACACAAATATACTATTTTTATGGGACTAATGAATAGATTTAGTAATGAAACTTTTAAACTACGAGTAACAAAATTGATGGTCACAAATGTTCTCAACAATTAGTAACTAATTTTTTATGTTGGTCACTAATTGTCTTTAGTATCGAACTTTAAGTAACGAACGAGAATGAGAACTTTTTTTGTCACTAAAACCTATTAGTGAAAAAAGTTAATACTTTTAGTAACCATATTTTTTGTTACTAATTATGCAATTTCTTGTGGTGTATGGGTAATCAGAATGTGAAATAAGAGGACCGTAGGAAAAAAAATGAAAGAAAACGGAGCCCCGAGCGGGATCGTGCGTTACATTCTATTTTGGGGTGTCAAAAGAGGCGTAAATTTTTTATTTTTTGTTGCGGGCCTTCAAAAATTATATGGACCATATAGGGATGATCCTAGGGGTTTAAAAGTAAAACTTTTATAAAGAAATTGAAATTTTAAAGATCGGATAAAAGATAAATCCGTATGATTAGTTTAAGTGTAAAAAATGCGAAAAAGAGTGTGTGAGACAAAAATTAAGCTATGATATAAACTATAGAGGGCTGGAGGAAGCGCCCTTAAATTGGGTTAATATAGGCCCTAAAATATGTTTAAATATCATGTTAAAGTGTAGGAATTGAAACGGGAAGGATCCGATAAAAATTTACAAAGTTATGGTAAAAACAATATGGCTATGTACATTGTCAACTAGTCAAATATTAAACTTGCTTCTTATGAATATGAATGTTATGTAGGTGACAAGCAAACAAGCGAGATACGAGAGGCTCGTTGAGACGTTGGAGCATATTTGGATCGAGGTAAGTGTACTTCGCTTACGTTATTTTAATCTCAATTTACATTGTAACTTGTTATTATTCAATAAATTTCTAAAATGGTTTTCCAAACATAAGTTGGATTTCAAGTAAACATCATTGTCTCGAATCAAGAAATGAGATTCGAAGGCAAAAGTTGTTTTTAAAAGTTTGATGAAAAGTTTGAGTTCAGAAACATATGTATACCGTAGTATCAAAGCATTTGGCACTACGTGGCGATGTAGAAAATTCCGCTCGTAGTTGTTTAGATTTATAGTTACTTGCAATAGGCTACGATGTAGAAAATTCTGTACCTAGTTGCAAATGCTAGTAAATAGTTGCACTACAATATGCGATGTAGAAAATTCCGCATGTAGTTGCACAGAGTATAGTTTATTAGCACTACAATTGTGATGTAGAAAATTTTGAATTGTAGTTGCCCAGAGTTGAAATCATTTCACCCTACGTCACGATGTAGTGAATTCTATATATAGTGATCGAGATACTATAGTAGTTTCATGTCAAAAAAGTGTCACGTGACAGTTAGAGTACATCAAGTATACACATTTAATAAGAAATGATTTTAAATATTGAAACTTTCAACATCTATATAAGTAAAGCATCATTATGGAATATTATTACGTGTTATTATTATGTGACGAACTAACATTTCATTTTTATTGTGAAGCTTGCTTGTCCCATCAAGTATTGTTATAGGTGACTTCGTGGCCGAGAGATTTACATTTTACTTATAGGTGGGGGACGATCAGATTAATTCTATGAATGTCAAATATATTTTTTGATGATGTTGTATATAATTTAACAAAATTTTCTTATGTTTGACATATAAACACCCCATGAATTGTAAACCCATATCTTGATATGTATATATAGTTGGAATATTCCCACTTAAGATATACTTATCACATGATATGCACAATATACATAGATGTTTGATATATATGATTTGCATATAAAAGATATATGAATGATAGAAATGCATGGTTGTGAAATGGAATGATAAAAATGCATGTTTGGGATTAAAGAAGTTGGGTGGTGATGAAATTATAGTAGAAGTGTGTTTTTTTTTTTATAGGTAAAATTTTGGGAATGTTCAAATTACAGCCGTTATGCTATCAAAATTTTTACAAAACTTGTTTTAAGAAAATGCAAAAAATTTACACCAACCCAATTATTTTAAAAAGAAAACCAAATTTTTAAGTTTAAACGAGTAAACCAGCTAAGAAAGTTAGGAGTTCGCTTTTCGGATTTCTTCAATCTAATGAGTCAGGTTCAGAAAGTCCATTAAAGTGCCCAACGGGATCCTCCAGACTAGAGCCTAGAGAAGGTTTGGTTTGGGTCCTGTCAATGCCCCCACTCCCATCTCGTCAATCTGCTTCTAATGTTGTAGGAGGAGATGTCATGCAAGTTCTACAGTAGCGCTAGGGGGTGTTAGAGAATGTGATGATATAGATAACAGATGCTGTAAAGACGCTGACACAGACCCAGGTTTAGGTCCCTCAGAGACCAGTTGAGATCCCAATGGCAAAAGGAAGAGTTACCAGGGAGGTATCAACATTGGAGGGATCAAACAATTCCTCAAATGTACGATCTGGAGCTCGGACTCAGCAAGCTTGCGAGGACAAGAATGTGGCTCAACCTTCAGGACTGAAAGTAAGGGTGAGTCATGACGAACAATGATAGGTCAAAGCGAGCCATGGATATATATGGGTGTCAGCTCGGAGAAGTGAGAATGAGAATCAACACTGATGTAGAGGTTCGCATAGAGAAGATGGGTCAAATAGGTTAGACTGGAGACATGAACCAGGTCGCCAGTCCCTTGAGCTCGAACAGATAAGAAGGCATGAGGTGCAAAACCAATATCCCCAGAACAAGGAAAGTAGGCGAGGCAGACAATCCCCAACCAGACAGTCTGAAACGTAAGACCCAGTCATTGAACAACTCCTCCAAAGGGTCCAGCAGCTAGAGACGCGACCTGGGGCTTAAGAGTAGGTAAGCCAAAGTAGAGAGAGGACTCCATTTACTCTGGAGGTTGAATTAGAACCGTTTTCTCCCAGGTTTAAGATCCCCAATATCCCACAATACAACGGGGACACTAACCCTTATGACCATTTGGATGATTTCAATGTTTAGATGGATTTGCAAACTACTAACTCACTAGTCAAATGTCGCGTCTTCCCAGCGACGCTTGGTAATATCCCGCGAATGTGACTCAAGAATCTCCCTTCTCGCAGTATTTGTAGTTGGGAAGAGTGTCAGCAGAAGTTCGTTAACCAATACAAGGCGCTGAAGAGGCACCTCGTACCATCTTGTCACCTCGCCACAATTTTTCAACGTTCTGATGAACCATTAAAGGACTATATTAGCAAGTTCAGGTGGGAGATAAACAACGTGGAAAACCCCACGGACGAGGGGATCTTAACAGCTATCTCGACAGGACTAAGCAAAGATGGGAAGCTGTATGAGAGCATTTACAAGTCCTCAGTGAAGAACTAGGGGAGTTCTATGAGCAGGCTGTGAAAGAAATAAGGTAGGGATGAGGCCTTTGGATCCAAAAGGTCAAATGATCAGAAAAACAAGGCTGGTATCTCCAATCAGAACAAGAAGAGGAGTAGTGAGGGGAACAATAATAAGGAGCAAAGAAGTAATCACCAAGTGGGAAAGAAAGCCAGAGGTAGACCTAAGCCAAGAACCAATCAAAGGCGTGAGCGACCTCCTCACTCAGGTCGCTATGAAAATTACGCTCTCTTATCAGACTCTAGGGATAGGATCTTTGCCACAGAAAAGAATAGAGAGAATTTTGGCAATCCTGCTCCAACAAATGTGCCCAATCGACTCAGAGACAAAAATAGGTATTGTGCTTATCATAATGAAACAGGGCACAAAACCTCGGAATGCTGAGCACTAAAAGATACCATTGAAAAGTTTATCAGAAATGGTTGTCTAAGGGATTTTATGGTGCTACCTACGGGTCAACGATCTCAATTCCAACGTCTTTAGTAGTGGTCAACACCGTGACCAGCCTAGTAGGCCTTTGACCCCGAACAAGCACCCACTGCGAGGACAATCTTCACCATCAATGGGGGTCTTCATATAGCAGGTACATCGAACAAATCACATGAGCACTATGTTTGCGAAGCTAATCACATACAGCTTGCATATCATAATTCACATAAGCGAGCTTCTCTTGTTAGATGAATTGTAAGATGGACCATTATATTAAAGAAAGAAGGGGAAAAATAACGTTCAAGCATACACATCATAACTGCAACTTCATCTTCCAATGCATGTAACATATCTCTATCTAAGACTCTTTGGTAAATTGCATTAAAAAATGAACACAATCGAAATATGACAATTTTTGGCCCTTTGGGGAGGAGACCTCGTATTGTTACCGATAATAAATATTGCATCAATACATGATAGTAATGAGACTTAAACCCAACTATCTTGCATTCATTCAACGAAATGCAATTAAATATGTTTGAAGTATAACCGTCAGGCATCTTTAAATCGAATAATCTCTTACGAAATTGTTGTTTTTCAACCTTTGATAAAGTGTGTGGTGCTACAGGCAAATACAATTTATCTCTATCCTCTTTCACATTAAAGTCTTGCCTAATCCTAATGTCTTCTAGATCCTTACGCGAATTAACACCATCCTTGGTTTTTTCATGAATGTCCAACAAAACGTACCAACAAAACTCTCACACATGTTTTTTTTAATGTGCATCATATCTAAATTATGATGCAAGCACAAATCCTGTAAAATGTGATGAAAGTATATTTAATGCATAGTTAAAGATAATAGAATAACTTAAATTATCTAATGTATTAAAAATCTTACCTCCCAATATGGAAGATCAAAGAATATCGACATTTTTTTCCATATAGGATGCCTTTTTCTTTTCCTTTTTCCTTTTACTTTCTTTCCCTAATTATTTTCAACCTCCACACATGCAATTCAAACTTGTTTACCATCAAGAATCTCCGGAGGATCATCTATTTCTTCTTTCCCATTAAACCACAATTTCTTCTTTTGAAAAACATAATTTTTTGGAAGAAATTATCAATGACCCATATACACATGTTTATTACTATATTTCAATCTTTATGAATGTACATTAAACCTACAAATAGGACAAACATATGCACCTTTCACATAACATTCTGCTAAGTTTCCATAAGTAGGAATATCATTTATGGTCCACATTAAAATAGCCTTTAAGTTGAAGGTGGACTTAATAGATGAATTATACGCTTATGCTCCCGAATGCCATAACTCATTCAAATCTTCAATTAGTGATTGCAAATATACATCAATATCATTCACAAGTTGTTTTTTTTCCTGGAATCAATAGTGTTAGCATCAAATTTTATTTCGATATACATTTCCATAGAGATAAATTGTAGGTAATTAATACCACCGACCAATAACTGTAGCTCGTGCTTAGATTGTTATAAGGATTAAATCCATTTGCAACTAAGCCTAACCTCAAATTGTGTGGCTCTAAAGCAAAAGATAATCATTTCCTATCTATAGTCTTCTAGGCTTCAAAATCAATAGGATAATGCATCTTTCCATCTTGGCTTGTATGGGTAAAATGTCATTTCAAGTCGTTAGCCATTTCAATTGATTTAAACATTCCCCTGAACCGCGATATGATTGGAAAGTATCAAAGTACTTTAGCCAGTACTCCCTTATGAATCTTTTTCGTAACTTCATTTACCTTCCATCTATAAGCGCCACATTTTGGACATTCTTCATGATGCTCCAATTCCTTTCTAAATAGACAACAATCATTGATGTATGCAAGGATTTTCTCATACCCTAAATTAAACACTTTCAACAACTTCTTTGTAGAGTACAATGATTCCGGTAGAACATTATCTTATGGCAACATATCTTGAACAATATGAAGAAGTTCATCAAACCCCTTATCGGATAGACCATAAGTAGCTTTATGTTTACATAAAGCTACAATAGTCGTTAATTTTTTGTACTTTGAGCACCCTTCATATAAAGGAGTTTCAACATCTTCTAAAGTAATAGTAATATCTTCCTCTCTTAATTCAAAATCAGGTTCAACAGTACCATGAGTTTTAATATTTGTATCACTATACATTCTACATGAATTGTAAGTGTTTTCAACAGCTGCAGAAGTTTTCAGAGGTTCCCCATGCATGAACCAAATTGTATATTGAGGATCCATCCTATGAATGACTAAGTGCTCATACACTATTTTAGTGTCATGATACCTCCCATTCAGACATTTTATACAAGGGCAAGGGATGAAACCAGAATTAATTAAATGTTTGTTCGTGGTCTCAACAAAGTTTTTAGCTCCCTCTATATATTCTTTCGACACTCTAAAAGTTAAAAAAAAAACAGAAGAATTTGTTAAAAATAGTATAAATTTAAATCTTATGCCTCAATTTAATGAGTTTAGGACATTAACCTTAAAAATCTTAACCATTCCTTATCCATTTGAAAGCATATAATACTAAAAAACAAAATACGTAACAACATAATGTTAAACATTATTAAATTATTAAACTTTCAAATAATGAATCACTATACACCAATGAATAAGTAATAATATCTATTTATCAGTTTTATCCATACGAGTTGCAAATAAATTCATGATCATATTCGCATAACTATACCTAATATTTCAATTAGTTATATCAATACATGCGAATTTATAATGTAATTACGCATATATTACTTAAAGTTTCATTTGTGTTATAGCAACCCTCCTAGTGCAGATCCATCTCTACCATATGAAATCACAAACTGCTTTGATGGAGAGTAATCATCATTAAAGAGTAATGAAGATTAGTTTCTTCTTTAAAATGGCAAAAAAGAAATGTAATAATTTATGAAAAAAAAAATCTTGTAAAAATATTTGGTTAGCATATTATAAGCATTTTGTTTTTTGTTTTTTGTTTTTAAAAAAGAATTTGGACTGAAAGATGATTTTGTTGGTGTTCTTCATGGTGATAATGTTGCAATGAACCTGGATTAGAATATTATGTTAGTGGTCATGGTAGTGAATGTAATAGATGATGCTATTAGTTTTAATGGTGAATATAGAAGATGATGTTGTTGATCTTGATGGTTTTTTTTTTTTTTTTTTGGTGTTATAGAGATTAGCAACATGATCCCATTGGAGATTAGGGAGACCTCGGAGATCAGAGTTAGGAAACCAGATCTCTATTCTTTTTTTTTTTTTTTTAATTTAAATTGACATTACTCTAGGTTTCTAAAGACAGGCTGCCAAATTTATAAATGAAATATCTCAAAATCAAATTAAGAATAATTAATGATATTATATTATAACCTATTATGTCCTTCAAATATAATCCTAAAAAATTTGAAAAAACAATATCTTTCCCTAGGATTTCTCTCTGCGATTCTAAATGATGGAAGCAATTAATGATCTTCAAACTAGCTCGCTATTCCTCGCTGCATGTAGCTGGGTGCTAGAGCTACTCTTAATATTTATTTTTCTTTTTCTCTATTTTTTGGGGTATTTTCGGTGCTACTCTTAATACGTACCAAAAATGGGTCATTTTCGGTAATTTACTTTTTCGTAGTGAATATAAATGAATTGAGTGAGTTATGTAAAAAAACTTGAAAAATATGTTGTAGTAGAAGATTTGAATGATAACTTAAAAGGTCTTGGTGACAAAATGTTGATGTTATGTTGGAAAATTTATTAGTAAATAAACAAATTAATTATGATGCTTTTAGAATGATAATCCCCAAGATATGAAAAACCACTTGGGAAGTGGAGATTAAGGTAATTTACGATAATGTATATATCATCAGATATTGTTCATATTGTTCATGTCATCATAAAAAATTTTCAAGTAAAAACTCCAACTCATAAATTTTCAAAAACATCAGATACTGTTCATATTATCATCAAAAATACTAAATCATAAATATCGATCTGTAGGCAACAATTCCAAATTCAATGTATCGAAAACAATCTCCCACAATAAAGTACATACCTTTTCAATGGATAAACTGAAACAGTGTAAGAGGAGGAAATCGGCGAAGCTAATGTTCCTAAAAGAGCACCGGATGGATAAGTAAGCTAAAAAAAAAAAAAATAAAGTAAAAAATGCCACTAAATTAAGGTAATGGTAGGACTGCTGCTTCGGCGATCGGACGGTAGTCCAGCTGTCGCTTCACATCAGCAAGAAGAACATGACTAAGAGGAAGAAGATGAAGGAGAAGAAGAACCATAGAAAAAGAAAAGTAGACCAAAGAAGAATAAGTAGAAACGGGCGAAGAAAAAGATCGGAGGGGAAGAAAAAGAAAATACCATGCAATGGCGGGTTGGCGACAGAGGGGACGGTAGCGATGTTGGACGGCGATCGAAGCTACGACAAGGCGGCTAGGGTTTCTAGAGACAGAAACTGAGAGAAAGAGTAAGAGAGAGAAAGAAAATGGCAGAAATGGGGAGGAATCGGGCTAAAAAAATTAAAACCTAGATTATCTATATCGGGCAGGTCGGGCACCCAGTATGGATAATTCAATTTATTTAAATCTCAGATTATTCATATCAGTCGCCCAACCCAACCAATTTAAATTATTCGAGTAAACATACCGGGCGGGTCAAGTGCCTAGTGTGTTTATTATAATATTTTCAATTATCTTCTTTAACTCCCGAGCACTTGAACCGCTCGGTATTTAAACTCGAATTATCCATACCAGATCGGGTTCCCACCCGGTATGGATAATTCGTAAAAATTTAAAAATAAAAAAATTTAATATTCATACCGGGCACCCAATCTGACAGGTATAGATAATCCAATTTTTAATACCGGTCGGGTCGAACGTCCGATATGGAAAAAACTTTATTTTTTTATTTATTTGTTTATACTATCCATACCGAGCGTCATCTTTGCCCGGTATGGATACATGGATTAACCATACCGGGCAAAGATGACGTCCGATATGGTTAATTGTTTTATAGAATTTTTTATGTTATTTTTTGATTGGTCGGTATGGATAGTTTGGTATTGATGCGCTATTTTCTTGTAGTGGATATGGGATCACCTCTCATTTTATTCTTCATCTTCTTTTTCCTTCTTCCTTTTTGGTTCTCCTAACTTTTTTTTTTCTTTTCTGGTTTGATTTATGCTCTCTATCAACCTCCACTCTCCTCCTTCATTTCATCTCACACTCATATATATATATATAAACCTCTACTTCGCCATTATACCCTTAAAACTTTAGTAAAACTACAAAAATACCATCGACTAAATTCATGCCAAGTGTGCTCATCCGTATCCACTTGCCATGTGTTACATTTTCATTGGTTACTTTTTTCATTCTTATATCTTTTTTTATCTTTTTTATTTTTAACATTTTCGGAATGCCCGATTTCGGCTTTTTCGAAACTTTTACGAAATTCTTTCAAAATTCACTGGGGCCTATATTCGGACATTCTATATACTTCTAGTAACTTTTATAACTATTAAAAGTCATTTCAAACCCCTTTTCGGCTCTTCGCTTGTCTCTAAATTGTTTTAAGCAATTTTCGGATTGGTTTCATTTCAATCCGAATCTCCTTCGGAAGTGCCGTTTGAGTTTCTAAAATAATTTTTGAGCATTCTCATATTCATTTAGACACTTCTCTAAATTTTCAAATTTTTTGGAAATCCGTCCGAATTGCCGATGGGATTTGGGAACTGTTCCATTTTACCTCAAACTGATTCGTTTTTAATCTGTTTCAGTTTCTGTTATCCCAATATAATTTTCATAAACTTTTAATACACAAAACCTATTTTTTGAAAATCACTATTCATATAGACACTTTTCGTCCGAAAATACTATTCATAAAAAATTTCACTTTCAATGGTTTTTAGGATCCGATTCTCAAAAATCACTATTCACTCATCACTATTCATCCAAAAATCATAATTCCATTCGAAATACTATTCATCCAGATATAGAATAAATTTAGGACGTTACAACCTGTACCCATACAAGCAAGTTTGGGCAATACAATTTAGATAGAGTCTAACTCAAACTCTGATATCATGTCCGAAAAGAGTCTTAGGCCTATCTTTATTACAAAATTTAGCTCATGAATGGAGGTTTACTTTCATCTTATAAACTAATATAAATTCACTTATTTAACCAATGTGGAACTATCTCTTACACTCAACATGCCCATTACTCGACAACACCTACACTCATGCAACCGGTAATCACCAAACAAACAATCAATGCAAGTCAAATAAAAATACTCTTAAAACAAAACCTGAATTGAAGACAAATAAAATTTAAAAAAAAAAAAAAAAAAAAAAAAAAAACTGCAATGAAGATGCTAGTGGCAAGCGATGATGGAGCTAAACTTTCAACCATGCTCTAATACCATGTGAAACTATTCAAAATCAAGCATAATCAAGAAAAGAGAGAAAAAGAGAATAGGATTTCTCATTACAATGTCACAAAACAACTATACATGACTGAACTAATAAAGAGGATTTATGTAATCTTAATAGACAAAACAACAATATTACTAAACTAACCATAAAATTAAAATATAATAAATATAATATCTTCAAAAAAGATGAGTTACTGTATATATGCATCCATAAATTATGATTAAATCAGTTTTTATTTTCTTCTCTTCTTTTTTTGTTGTTTTTTTAATTGTTTCTTTTTATCAAGTCATTATTTTTATAAGCTAGCTAGATCTTGGGTTCTAGTAACAAAATCAATAATGGATTGTTTTTTTTCTTGTTTGCAAACATGACAGTTGATTCAAACTGGAAACTTTGTATGTTAAGATAACGCATGGCTAAAATATACTTGTGTATATACGACAAAGTCATCTAATAAAATAGTAACGTGTATAACTTTATTTTCAAATATAAATTTAAGCACCATGACAACCGTGATGTACCAGCTCTATAAAACTGAGAACTGGTTTTACATAAAGATGTTTAGGATTCAAACCCCCACTTAAATTATTTATATTTATCTTTATAATATGTTTGTAATTGAATTTGCATGTAGATGCACTATCAATTGGTTTGACATGTCACCAATCTTATATTGTTAGTGTTATTACTTAAGTCCATTGTATATAATTATTATACCATTGATTTTTTTTTTAAACTATTATATCATTGTTATTTTTAATAAAGATAGATGTAGAAAATAAGAATAAATAAAGATAGGTGTAAACACTTAGATAACATATGACTTTGTTAAGAAATAAACCTTCCAAAACATCAGATTAATGAAGGGATAACAAATGCTTACTAACACTCGAACCTCACAACCCAAATCGCAATTATACCCAAAAGAATAACAATTCTCTTTCACTCAAGAAAACCTCACTTTTCATTAAAAAAGCTACACTACTCTTTTTTCTCTCAATCGTAAGGATGAATGAAACAATGAGAAGAGAGGTCTTTATATAGGCACCTCTAGGCTCCCTCTCATAAATTGTCATTAATGTACTTCTTTTTTTTTTTTTTTTCAACATACATAAATTGTTTTATATACACCTTCAAAATTCTCTATTGCCAAAACTGAGTTTTCTTATTTTTTAATTTCCAAAAATAGAGAATTATTGAATTTCTTTATTCTTTATTGCCAAAATAGAAATTAGTAAATTTTTTTATTTTAGGAATCAATTCATTTTAGGAATCTAATAGACTTTGACCTAACTTTTATCATGGAAACCTTTCCTTATGTTGCTTAAATCTTTACATGCGTTGAAAGTTGTAGAAGTGAATGGAAGATAATAGTTCAACTTTTATATATATTCACCAAAGATAGCAACATTAATGTTTGGAGTTAAGTTCAAAAAATAAAAAATTCTATTGCTTTTTAAATAAGTAGAAATTACAAAAAAGACCCATGCTTGAAAGTAAAATTCATTTTTATCCCATCCCACAAAAAATTATATTTTCATCCCCTCAAACAGACTAATTGCACCATACCCAAGTTTATCAAATTGTCCCTACAACAAATTTACTCATATATTCTTATCATTTAAAATTTAATTAAAAAAAATATGGGACTTATATGGAACTTCAAAAAATATGGGACTAGTTTGATTAAAAACAAAAAAAAAAAAAAAAAAAAAAAAAAAGAAGTCACCAAATACTTGAAATAACGCAAAAAGTCTAAAATTATTTGGTAATTACAAAAATTAAAAACTCATTGACTTATGGTAGTGTTAACTTGTGTACTAGACATATTAGTTAATATCCAATAAAATCCAATGAATGGACAAAAAAAGAAAAAAAATGAATGGTGGTTTATGAGCTCTCAGCTAATCTAGTTTGTGTAATTTTGTATAGGCTCTTAAACTATCTCTTATCTCCTCACCAATTCTTCAGTGTCTCTTATTCTACCCCCAGTGTGGAGCAAAATAACTCTACCTAGTTAGATTTAGTTGAAAGAATGGATGGTTTTATGAAAGACGCAAAAGAAAGACAAAAATCATTTGGGTGATTACTTTAAATATTAATAAAAAAGCAAAGAAGGGTAAACGAAAGGATACTCATGTCTATTATTCATAGTGAACAGTACCGCGTAGTTGCGGTATTTTGATTACAAGCTTATTGTCAAAAAGCACCTCATAAGTTCATACATAGATTGATGGATGGATCCAGCAATAATTCTAGATTATTGCATTAATCCTTTCCATATGTTTTTGAACATTATCTGAAGCCTTGATCAACACAAACATTTTCGGTGATTCATTACGTAAAGCCAGACGTCTCTTGGTGTCATAATCGACCCCAACATCGCTGCATAATGTTACACAAGACTCACAAACCGATGGACAGTGAACGATCTTGTATGCATTTAGACCTGTACCAATTTCCTCGAACTTGAACCAATTTTTTATGGTTTTAGGACCAGGGTTTCCTATAACCCCATTAGTGGTAATGAACCATGCCCCATTTTCCGCATCGTAATTGTCCACTTTCCACACTGTCGAATCCAGGTTACAAATACCAGGTCGGGCTTTAAATTGGACGTTCAGATCAGTGGAGGCGCGGACAACAGTACCTTTTTCTCCATTGTGGTTGACAGGAAAGAACTTCACTGGACTACCCCGTCGTAAATCCGAACTTTCCTGGAAGACATCCATTGGGCAGCGATCATTTCTACCTTGGAATAGATTGAGACCGCCACCACCGGCACCCCAGATGGCTGAGACGATGTAATATTCAGTGCCAGTGATGACTTCGTCACCGTTGACGTCATACAATGGTTCGGAAGCACCCAACAGTGTGTTTGGAAGGAAGGAAAGGAATAGGACAAGGAAGGAGAGTGCTAGTATTGAACTCTTCATGTTGTTTCTTTTTGACGGATGGGTACATAACAAAGCTACCAAATGGCTTCAATTTATAGAGTCCGAAGATGAGTTACTGTATACATGCATGAATAAATTATGATTAAATCAGTTTTGCTTTCTTCCCTTCTTTTTTGTAAGCTAAAATAAACTTGAATACGAAGAAGTCATCTAGTACTAACAGAACAGATGAGAGTGACTTGAATCATATTTGAACTGTCTTATGTAGATTTGTTTTAAAACGTCTACAGTGTAAATATATTCTATGTGTGTGGAGAATATAGTGATATCTAATAAATCATTTTTCTTTTGTCATTTTGATGTTCATCTTGGGGAATTTTTAAATACACATATCATAACAATACGTTATGGTTCTACTATTATAATAATACAAGAAATAAAGTTGATAAGAACTCTTAAAAAAAAGAAAAAAATCAGTGGCTTTTCCACTTCTCACATATAAGGGATATAATTAAAAAATAATAATAATTTATAAAATAATGGCTGAATACCCTCGGTTTCAATATTTTCAACAATTTACTCCTACCGATACTCCATCAGTCCATGGTCCGAGAGAGTAAACATCAAATACTATATTTGTTGTGCTTACTGAATTGAAAATAAAAAAATAATTACTCACAAGTGAATGTTGCAGTGACATCACTCCCACGTGTCTTTGCCTAAATGACAAGTTCGAGTAGCAACAGCATCCAAAATTCCATCAATATGTGTGCAATTTTCCTATCTTTACATTTGTGTGGATAGCTCTCTCTCCCGTTTATTGGGAGTAAAGATCCAAGGTGTGCCTTAGAGTTCGGATTGTACCTGAGAGTCTTAACTCAGAAAGTCTTGACAGTTATAATTATAGTTGTAATATCAAATTAAAAATAAAATAAAATAATAATTTTTTAATTGTTTTATAAATTTATAAATTTTTATTTAACTCAGTCATCATTGTTAGCTATTTATCATCAACATCATCCACCATGTCTCTTTATCATCACAGCATCATTTCTCCTCACTTTGTCACCATTAAATCTTTTCATCTTCATCGTCATAATAATTAACTCACATCATCGTCTCTTCACCCACCACCATAACACCAAAAGACCCCATGACCGTCATAACCATTAATCCACTCAAACACAACTCTTTCTCTCTTACTTCTTCTCTTTACTCTTTCTCACTCTCCACTTCATTGCATCGTTGGATCTTCTCTAGTAAGATCAAACTTTGTCTTCAGTTTTTCTTTTTTCCAAATTTTTTAAAAGGATTTTTTTTAACTATCTAAATTAGACACAATGCTTTACAATTTCACTCATCTATTAAAATAAAAAATAAAAACACCTCATCAATAAATAAATAAATAAATAAAATGAGTGCAAGAGAATGAGGATATAGCTAAGAGAAAGAAATAAGAAAAAGAGAGAAAGCAAAAGAAACAAACAAGCATGAGAAAGAGGGGAGATGAAAGAGAAGGACGTATAATTGAAATAATTTTTAATCCAAAATGAATTAGTTATTAATTGAATTTTATCATCAATGATATGGCACATTTTCATAATTGATGTATGCTTATGTTTTCATGAGAAGTAGCATACGATAAATCCTACATTAAAAATATAAATTAAAATAGATTTATAATCCATATATATCGTCATATCTGAAAATAAAATAAATATTATAATTATGTTCATCTTCACTCTGTCCCTACTATAATAGTATTCTTATCCATTTTAAATGGAATGTTTTTCTAGGGATATTCATATTTGTAAATAATTTTGCCATCTTACATCTGTTCTTTGTTCATACTTGGCACTTTGTAACACCTACAACATTTAACTCAAAGTGAATTATGTTTAATCAGACAACTCCATTTATCATATTAGCCTTTATCATGGATGATTTATCACTCTTTTGCATGATGGAGTAATGACAAAGGGTCATTTAGTGGATAGTTTGAAAGAAAAAATTACATTGAAATCCCTAAGGTTTGGCCTTAGACAAAACCATGTGGAAAAGTTTCAACCCTGCACTCAACAGTAGTTAATTTTGTTGTTACATTGATCGCTTTTGATATGTGAGTTTTCTAACTTACCCTTTTATTGAAAATAAAATTATCAAAAATCAATAACATAAAATTTGATAAACAAATTAAAATGTCAAAATGCCAATAACAGTTCAAAAGAGAAAAAAAAAAAAGGAAAATAATATATTAAAATACTAGAAAAAAAAAATTGCCTCCAAGTGTAATGGTGGAAGAGGCTATAAAATCACTGTCTTCTCTCAAAAATCCAATTCCAAAATCATACATTTTCACACCAATTTCCAACTCAAGTTCAAACTTATTT